>JAGDQP010024003.1:18113-28470 GCA_022664845.1 Lepisma saccharinum | reverse complement strand
AAGCTGTTGTATTCCAGGATGGTAAGATATATATTTTGGAATATCAAAATAGCTTGTTGAGATGATTCAATAAATCTGTCTTAACTATTATTACCTACGTTTTATCTTTGCCTATTTCTGCGATTCCGGGAAGTATTAGACTGCACAGCTTTAACTCTTTTAGTCTGGCCACAACTGAAAATTGTCCTGAAATACAGTAGTCTCCACTGGGCTTGTTCCAGGCACTGACTTGGAGCAGTATTCCGGGATAATAATTGATTAATGAGAAGACATCGACATCGTTCTCGCTCTACTTCCAAATCCAAGGAGGATCCACAAACCAAGAAACCCTGAGAAGTAGCTGTATAGCTGGTGCAATGAATCTACAGAGTAAATACCCTTTTATACTACGATATAAGTATTTAATTATATACGACGACAATATTCTTGAAGATATTCTACGATTACAATATAGTTTATATATATTTATCTCTCTATGTTTCTCTATATATATATATATATATATAATATGCTCCGAGCATTTCACAATACAATATCCCATTGATACTTTCATATATGATATGTCTGTATATTGATACATTTTAAAAGCATATTTTAATATATTTTTAATAAGGATTTCTTGATCCTAAAATAAATACTAGCCTGTAACGATACTTTTCTTAAACAATACGTACTAAAAAGTAAAGAATAATTTTGTATGCATGACTAAAACGAAAACATGGGGTGCGCGAAGTCAAGAATTTATAAAGTGACTGTATATGAAAGCGCGCCTCATATTTTTCTTTTAGTTATGCATAAGTAAAATTATTCTTTAGTTATTAGTACGGATTGTTTAAGAAACGTATGTTTTTAAAAAGTTTTGGTTGTTATTATTTTCGAGTAAGTTCGGTGTTCGGACACTTTTTCTCAAGTTAAAATATTGTGACCCAAATCCTGAAGCGTTCTGCAACATGCCAAACGGAACATCGTTGCAGGCTAATATTTAAGGATAAAGAAATCTATATTTAAAAAAATATTAAATTATGCTTTCAAAATATATTAATATATAGAAAAATATGAAAGTAACAATGGAATAATGTATTGTCACACAACTTACGTCGCTGTGCAAAATTTCATCATTGTATGACGTCTGTAAATGAATTAAATTAATATTTAAAATTTGAGGACAACACCTACCATTGTGAACTAAAGAAAAGTCTGTAAGAAGAACCAACCCATTTTGTGGTGTTGCTAGTGACTCCAAGCAGGACTGAACCGGGTCACCAGGTCAAGCTTTGGACCAGGTCACAGGATCAAGGCTTCGGGGGAGGCCTGACCTGGAGACCCGATTTAGACCCAGTAACACAGAAGAAAATACAGAATTATTTCCTTACATGTGAAGTTTTTTTCAGGGGTGACCAGTATCAGACATGTTACCCCCAGAGCACGAAAAATTCGACACCGAAATTCCCATTTTAATATATTGTGCAGAACGGGTCAATGGGTCATTCGGGTTACGTTTTTGACCGGGACACCCGGTTACTTTACCGAGCAGGGTTTGACCCGACGGCTCCAAGCACCAGGGATGAACTATCAAACCGTTCTGAAACGAAGCTAATTTTTGTGACCTAGTGATTCTTCCTGGCTGATACATAAGGACCCGAATGATACGGTCTGGAATATATAATTAACTGAGAATTTCGTCGTCGTATCTTTCGTTCTCTGCGAGTTACATCTCCGATCTTGGTCACACTTTAAAGGAATATTAAATTTAAATTCTGCTTTATACTCTGGGTTACAGGGTCTAAATCGGGTAACCAGATCAGGCTGGGTGCAAAGGCTAGACCCGGTGATCCAGTCCAAAACTTGACCCGAATGCCCTGTTTCAGCTCTCGTGGTGGACATTGCTAAAATTTACTAAAAACTTTTTGAATTAAAAAAGGATATTTCCAGACTTTTGAACTAACTACTTCATATTAATTTAATGCCATGTTTCTCAGATGAAGAAATTTGACAAAACTCACTTTAGCGTGTTCGTGTTACTATCCTTTTGAAGCTGCTATTGCACCAGTCTTTATGGACGAAAGTAGTTTTAATTGTGTTATACAGATGTTTCTTGATGTCGTCTACAACTCCTCGGAAAGTTAAGTAAAAACAGAATTCTGAGACGTCGATCGATACATTTGTAACCTATAATTTTGTTAGTATGGAATATTACAGCACAGAAGCTTTCTCTTATTAGTATTTTCTGTTAATATGTTACACTCTTAAGTTTAATATAGTCCTCTGCTGGGCAAATTCAGAGCTCTGGAAGGGTGGAAAGTTTACAGATTACTTCTACGAAAATGTTGTATGTCACTTGTCTTTATTTGCATTAAAGAAAATGTGAATTGAAGATAGCGGGCGGAGCATCTAGTATGCGTCAGAGATGCATTACTAATATGATTTGCATTTGGGATGAATACACTCATGTTCCGTCAAATCTGTAGAAATGAAACGGTCTACATTTGAATCACCCGGTGCATTTCAGTAGAGAAATCACGTAACTTTAAATAATATAGTTTTTCTAGATGCAATTGCGAAACGTGAGAAATCACTCTATTTCCTTTCATGTTGAAGACTGACAATTATGAAAGTGTCATCCAAACCTGAATGAACAATCCCCGGAGTGTTCCTTATCAGTATTATTGCACACGAGTCCATGAAAGACACATAATATTTATGCTCGTCGATTATGGGACAATATTTGATTAGGCGAGAAAATGTTGTCCTTTAAAAATTGTCGTTACTTTTCCGCTTTCATATGCGTACCTTCATCTTATATGTTTATGTCGAACAGGACTTTCCCATTTGAATATTTTATTTATTCTAAATTTAAACTTTTATCACTCAAATGTCATTACCGTAACATGTCCCACCAACAAGTTCTGGAAGTGCATAGCTCTTTTCTTCACGGAAAAATGTCGTAAATTCCTTATAATAGAGGAGACACAAGAGGATACATAAGGTAAATGCACCAGTAATGGACACTTTTCACAAATACATTTCAAATGTATGGATTAAATGAGAATGCTACACGTTTTCCATGCTTTCTTGTAGTGATTTCTACCCATTACTTTCATTAACATACACAATTTGAGAGTAAATCACGTTTTTTTGTTTAACATTGTTTTTGTATCAGTGATGGACACGAAAAAAGGTGGATATGCCAGTAATGGGCATACTGTATAACTCAAAATAATTTAAATAATTATTGCTGGTGTTTCGAATTTAAGTACTACACCAAATTATATGGTAATGCTGTTCTTCGATTATCTCATTGTTTCATAGAATTCCCCTGAGTGATCATTCCGAAGGTGTTGGGTTCGAAATCAGTGGTCGACCATTCTTACCGAGGTTTTAACAGGTTTTTTTCTCAGTTATACGAGGTAAAATTCCCAATGACAATTTCAACTTAGACCTGTCCGACTCCTTCTGGCATCCTTTTCCCAACTCTATCACGGCCTGAGCCATAGGTTCCTTGTGGTGATAAAAATGCAGCTTCTTAGTTGTAATGAATATTGCTCAATGCTGAAATAAATCATTTCATTAATGGGCATCCCCGCGCCCATTATTAAAAAAATGGAACCAAATTATTTCTTCAGAAATATATGGTCATGAAGAGTAAATAATGATTTCCAAGTGGAAATAACACAACTAACAAAATTATCATTTTGCCGTCGGAGGGGCATAGAGTTTAGTGCGCTCGCTTTGAGCGTGCGTTGACAACTCAACGCTCACCCACTCGCTTAGGACGTTGACAACAACTCAATCAATCAAAGATTTTAATTTTAATACAGTAATGAATAATGAGTGTCCAAAACTAGACAAGAACTTACTTTGCCGTACCGGTAATGGACACCCCCTGGTTTACATAACAAATCTAAATTATAGCTGGTTTGGCGATTTACATGCTTTTAACAATGACATTTCGTAATATATAATAGTGCAGAACAACAAAAGTATTGGTTATTGTAATTTCGTGAATAAAGAACAAAAGTTCTTACTTTAATCACTTGCTTAACAGAATGCATGCAAGGGTAGTTGAGACCATGGAACAAATTTCAAAATAATATCAGAAATATCAGATGAAACCCATGACGAGCAAATAATATTCAGTTGCATCATAAGATATTATAACAATTTTCCCACGTGAGCGAAATGATTCCCGTCCTTAAGAAAGTCTTATTTTACAACTTTTCTCTTCAAGTGTCCATTTCTGGTGCGTTTATTTATTTATTTAGTGACAACACAACAGGCAATGGCCTAATTATAGTGTTGAGCTTTACAAAGTAGTTGTACAGAATTTATTGACAATTGTATCTCTAAATTCTTTAGGCGACATAAAGCATACGTCCAGATCATTGTGAACTGTACAGAATTTTGTTATATATAGTACAAATTCTCCAGATTGATGACCTCATCAAGATATTGGTTCTTGCCTTTTTACAGTGGAAGAGACCAGTATTATTAACGCGAGGTTTAGATGATGGGACACGAAACTGTAATGTCGAAACTAAATCCATACAATCTAACTTATTTTGAACAATTTTTTGAAGAAATAACAGATCAGCAATGTTGCGCCTTTGTTCTAAGCTCTGTATATTAATGTTCGCAATGACTGCTGTAACTGTCATAAACAGGATAGATTCGAGTTTCTTTAAAAGTCAGGGATTTAAGAAATGTTGATATGATTTTCTCTAATTGTTGACAATGTTTCCATTCATATGGATTCCAAATGGAAGAAGCATATTCTACCTTGGAGCGAACATAAGCATAGTAATTTTTTTCCAATGTTGATATATTGTTGAATTCTCTTCCCGTCCTAATTACGAATCCTAGTAACTTCAAGGCTTCATTTGTTATATTTGTAACGTGTATGTTAAAAGTCAATTTCGAGTCAAAACTGACACCAAGATCCTTAACTACAATAGGTCTGTTTAGTACAATTTTATTAATGGAATAATAAAATTGATGAGTGGTTTTATTTCTATTAAATGATATTACTTTACATTTACTTATATTTACTCCAAGTTGATTAATAGCATACCAGTTTGCAATATTATCTAAGCTTTGCTGAAGCCTTATTCAGTCTCCGATAGAGTTTACTTTTGTATATATTTTAAAGTCATCTGCAAATAACAATTTTTCATTATCAGGCACATAATCAGGAAGATCATTAACAAATAAGAGGAATAATAAAGGTCCTAGGTTCGAACCCTGAGGAACTCCTGAGAATGCAGAATATTCATATGAAACGCTTCGTGATAATAATGATTAATAAATAACCTGTGGCGTTAATGATCTTCATTCCATTATTTTAAAAAAATGCTTGTCCTCAGCTTTGACCATGATTACCGCAACAAGTTAATATTCGGATACTCACATCTTCCTATCTGACAACACTGATTGGGTGACAAGTAAATTATGATTTGGGGAGTTAGTTGTGTCGACTGCTCTCGCGGGATGACAGAGAAGCTGTATACTTTAAAGAGTTATTTCAAAGGTTTCTTCTTTGTTTGGGCGAGTATACTTTTTGAATGTAATTTCAGCATCGCAAAATTTTATAAAAATTGGTGTAACTATAATTCTTCCAACAGTATTTATATCGTGAAGTAGTTCATTCTCCACGAAATTACTGCAGTATTGTCACTTTAAGCACTAGCTATTATAATTAAAGAATATTACTATTTTGCCATTACCACGATAGTCATTACCGCAACGCTGTTATTCTTTGCGGTAATGACAAGGAAATTCGGTAATGACTACTGACATTTTGTTCATTGCAAAAATTGGTATTAAGCATCGTAAAAAAAGAAAGAATGGGCAGTCAAAAATATCATTCAGGTGATGGTGAGGATTTATATTAAGGTTTTATAGTTCGAACATTTGTGCCGATAATTAGCTTCATTAAATATTTTAAATTCAATTAATTGTCTTTATGTACAACGGTAAGAAAGTTGTTTTAAATTAACAAAAAATCAGTGCAACAAAATGAGAGAACCAAATCAGCGAGAAGAAATTCAGTGCAAAATAGAGGAAATAAATATACTGCTTGCTCAAGCTCTTACAGTTGCGCTAATCTAGTCCAATTTGTAGCAGGTTCAATACCAAAAGAACTCAAAGAGAGTTTGAGAGTTCATTCATTCGTAAGATATTTCAACGTCTTCGTCGCAGTCTTAGTCGGTACCCAGATAGCACAGCAAACTTGCATAAAATTTGCTGCAATATTGGCATTGCAAGTCTCCAAACTTACAGCAAGTTTGTCATTGCAAGGTTGCACAGCTTGCTACAATCCTGCAGCAAACTTGCTAGTTGTCGGTTGCCAAATTTGCTACAAAGTTTTCACGCCAAACTTGCTACAAACCATGTTTTTAAAAGCGTTGAGAGACCAACATCGGGTCTGTAGCGAGAAACGATTTCAGTCTGCAGTGCGATTAGAACTCACAACCTTCAGATTTGTCCCCGCAGTATCTTTCCGACACTTTAGCAACAACGCTATAGTACAGCTGCCAGTTGTCGCTTGTCAGTGTTCTTTATGAAGGCACGCACGCCCACGAGTCCAAATTGATTACGTATTTCATGGTATACTTTCTTTCTCGAATGAGTCGTAACAATTCAATTTAGATAATTATCCTTTTCTTTTATTATATGCAATACAAAGACCAAAAAGGCAATATGTCATCGACCCGAGCAGGTACTGTAATTTATTCTTCACGTAGAGTGTTCAAGAATGATGTGTGTGTGAGAGAGAGACTGAGATAGACAAACATATTGCTTGTTCCTTTAGAGAGAGAGAGAAATAGAGGGAGAAAGAGAGAGAGAGAAAGAGAGAGAGAGAAAGAGAGAGATAGATACCTCCCGCATAATAAAAATAATTCATTTATACGTTAACGGTTTATAATATGGCATGGATCAAACCTCAGACTGACTTGCAGCAATATTTGATGCGTAAAGTTCGTAACGCCAAATTTGCAGCAAACTTTGATGTGCCAAGTTTGTAATTCTAAATTTGCAAATTTGAAATCACAAATTTGGTACAACACTTAAACACACTTTATGCCGTAAGTTTATCACTGCAAGGAAAAATCAAGGCTAATACAAACTTGGTCTAAACAACTCGTACTATCAGGGTAGAGCTTAGTAAATGATTAGAGGTAGTATTTTTAGCAGAATGTAAATGGTTCTCACAATAGTTAGTTTTGTCTGTAGAGCTGTTTTGAAGATCTAAAATAACAGACATTGAAGTTGAAGAAAAATATATCTTACAGTAATAGGGAAGCAAATCCCGTTGAGAAACTGCGGTGTTCCAATCTAGATCTTCTGCCTTTCACTGAGTGAAGGAGCTACGGCCAGCCTAAGACGTATCTGAAACAGGAGCTTTTAAATGTTAATTAAGAGCTTTTAGCTCCTAAATTAGCATGTCTTCTTAAACTAGAGCAGAGAGCTTCCCAAAGAAGTAAACGCAACGATATAATTTAAATAATTCTTTATATTCTGTTTGTTCGCATCCATTTATTTCGTACATATAGTTCCGCTGTGCGAAATAAATTATTTCAAGCTATAGTGAGGATTGTTGATAGTAGGGGAAATAACTACACTGTTAAAAATTTTGGGAAAGTCCCTTTATATATCTAAAAGTGTTTTAGGAGATCTCATTTGCATTATTGGAGGTTCTGTTTTCAGTTCCAGTATGATTTTCGCACATGCGCAGGAAGAGAAAAGGTTCGTTACCCTAACCAAACAAGTAATTCTTGAAATGTGTTTCCTGCCGCCATCTTGATAACTTATTTTAGCAGAAATCGGAATATTCTGAGTGACTGGGAATTGCGATCCCTAATTGATAAATAGAAAAAGTGATTAAAGTATGGCGTAAGTCGTGGGAGTAACTTTGTTTTCAAGATTCGGGCAACATATTTCTATATTGTTTTAATCTAGTGTTTTTTAATGACTGGAAGTTTAATCCAGTCAGTAAGACTACGACTTTTACTGAACAACCAGTGTTCACTGCAAATTTTCAGGTACCTATGGTTACCTAGCTTCTTCCAGTAATGTTTTGGAAATTTTCACAGTGTATGAAATACAGTATATGAAATCTGTTGGTGACAATGGATTCTTTTGGCAATCTATCACAATATTTTGTGGTTTGAAAATGATGATATAGCTCTAAATATTCCAGAACCTCATCATGTCGCCAGGGTAAGTGGTCGTAGTGTTCTAGTCGAACTTATTTTGTGAGATTCTGTTTCTGAGTAATATAATTTAGTGTTTATGTATTAAATTAAGAAATGCAATATTGTCAGACTGGTCAGCTTATTAGTAGTTTCTATCATGTTAAGTCATTACCATCACGCCGGTGTCATTACCATCACATAAAGTCATTACCATCACACTGGTGTCATTTCCGTAGCACAAACGAAATTAGATAATTATAAGCTGTTCACAGAAATGAAGTATCAGAAAACTTGTACATGTTGAGCATCAGTCCTGATCTTAGAGTCTTTAAGGATAAATTCCGCTAAATTGTTAGGTATCTTTGTCCTAAAGAAATCTTTCAGTCTGATTTTGATAAACAGTAGTTGCATAATTAGGGTTATACATTCCGTATTTTCTAATATTAAAATATAGGACATTAAAAACTATCAATCAAGTGGAAAAAATGAAAAACATTATAATTATGTCTATTAATTTGAAAAAAATATACATATGTGACAGTAATGACAAAAGTTATCAAACTATTATGAAAAAAACATTAATATTTCGAAACATACTTGTATTACAGCGTATCTTGATATTGAGAAATATTATTAAACTATGATCTATTGTTTCATGTGCTTTTTGTTTCTAGGAAAATAAAAAAAATATGGTCAAAATACCTCGTCATTTCCTCACCTAATCAAATATTGTCCCTTATAACACTGCTCATGTTTATTGCTATGTACTGTCACTGTTTAAAGCGAAGCACTCTCAGTGATGACGGAAGATTCTTCTGCGTAACTTCGCTGGAGTTTATTAATTTTTTGTAAGAACCGAGAGGATCTCGGTGAGCGTGGTCCTCTGGGTCCGTGCCTGTTTTCCCTTATGATGAAGTAATTTGTAACTGGTACATCCTTTTATGATATCCAACTGCAATTATGTATAATTCCAGTATAAAAGCAATATTTAGTAGCTCCGTAAATTAAAGCCTAATATAAGTTAAAACCTAATTCACTTCTCATCAGATAGCTTGTTGGGAATTATGTTATTGGAAGCTGTTCACAAAATACTTTTAGGCTGCAGCAGTATAAAGATGAGATGCCTTATATCACCGCAATGCCCGTCCGTTTGTCTGTGCCGACAATTTTCAACTCGGGAACTAATTACTGGGGCCATGATAGTGGTTGAAGTGTCGTTCGAGAGGTCATGGCGAAGCCTTTTCAATGACACGTAGATCATACAAATTAACGTTCGCTGCTGAATCGTGCCTGGAAATTTAAGTAAAACTATTTTCTGAATATATCTTCAAATAACATATCTGATATAATTGCTGACATGTTGTCTAATAGGTGAAGTGAACTAGGTGATGGCTTATAAGGCGCGTAAGTTTAAGGAACTAACAAACCTTTCTTAAAATACTGAAAGTACGCATCATTGCAGCTGGAAATCATAAAAATACTTTATCGTAAGAAAAACAATTAAGCGCTGCAAATCTACTCACAATCACAAATACTGCGAGGTCCCTTGGTAACTCAGACAAAGACAATCCATTTTTATAATATAGTTTGGCAACACTGGCAACGGGTGCTTAAGGACGGAAACACCAGAGTGTTTCTCTATAGTATCGAATAAGGCTTATGCCAAGTTTGATGTTGATACGTCCAACAGTATGGAACAAAAAAATAAAACAGGTTTGCAACACTGGCAACGGGGTGATTGGCGATGGGGACAACTACAATCTTTTTCTATCGCGGCGAATAATGTTTATGCTAAGATTTGTTTTGTTATGTCTAACGTAATGGAAGCAATTTGAAAAATGGAATTCCATACAAAATTGGTTGGCAACACTGAAAAGAAAGAGAGGTAATTGGAGATGGGGACACTCATAGTAATTTTCTATTGTGTATGAGTGAATTGTTATTAACATTCTAAACGAGCTGATGAGCTTGTCTACGGTTTATTTTGTAACAAGGACTCCGAACCACTCCGTTCTATAAACCCCGGCGGGTTAGAACCCATGACTACGCTCACACAAAGCGGAAGCCCTACACTCTCGAGCACTCCGAGGTTATTTTTTCTATCGTGTTAGATCATGTTTATGCCAAACTTGGGGTTGCTACGTCTAATGCAATGAAACCAATTG
>JAGDQP010024003.1:0-18103 GCA_022664845.1 Lepisma saccharinum | reverse complement strand
TTATGCCAAACTTGGGGTTGCTACGTCTAATGCAATGAAACCAATTGGAAAATGAAATTTTATGGTAAATAGATTGGGAACACTGACAACTGGCATACTTCGGGCCGGGGACACTCACAGTATTTTTCTGCTTTATCGAATAAATATGCAAAGTTCGGCTCTGCTATGTCTAACGTAATGAAGGCCTTTGAAAAATTTAAATTTCGAAGAAATGGATTGACAACGCTGACCTAATGCACAATTAAAACGGTTTTGGCAGTTCTTAGATGGTCCAACCAAGACCTACTTTCGTTTATACGTTTGTGTTAAAATGAAAAAAAAAAAAAAAGTTAACCAAATGAAAAGAACTTACCACATGCTTAGAGTTACAAAATTAACAACGCTCAGAGAGATCTAAGTTACTAAACTGAAAATTCAAATCACTTTCTCTCATTTTGGTTTGCTTGAGGCTCTAACATGCATTTAGAAACGAATTGAGAAACTGGCAGCCAAACAAAATGTAAAAGAGAACAAAAATTGGGCGCTTTTGGTCTGAGCTAAAGAAGTTTCCATTGCACTGTTTGATTTATGTTCTCCAAAAAAACTCCTGAAACAGTATTATATAGAACAGACATAAACGTAGTATCTTAAACAAGTGAGCGCTGTAAATCTACTAAGCGTGGCAAAATTTTCGTGTGTCTCATGTCAGAATCTCATCAGACTCAAAAGCATTAATTATTATTTTTTAGATAATTGGTTGCCAGCTCTGACAACTGGTTGCTTAAGGACTGGAAAACTCAGAGTATTTTTTCTGTTGTATCGAATAATGGTTAATGCAAATACGTCAAAGATATGAAACTAAATAGAAAAAAAGTAATTTTTCAAAATTGATTTGCAACACTGATGCTTGGTGATGGGGTTACCCACCGTATTTTTGTATTGTATCAAATAATATTTATGCCAATTTTGGTGCAGATAGATATAGCGGAACAAAAGGAAGTTTAATAAAATGAATTTAAAAGAGAGGTTTGGAACACTGCACAAATCAAGGCAGTTCGGATGGTTCTGAGCTACTCTAGTCGAGATCTATCTTACGACACATCAACCATATCTATACACAGTGCTTCATGAATTTATTTTGACATTGACGGAAGGACGGAGTAAGCAGAATTTGAGGTCCTCTTTTGTTAGCAACACTATGAAATTACCGAAAAGTGTCCCTAAAAAGACCATTTAAAATACTGTGAGAAATTTTCCTTCAACTAGGTGCACATTTCAAGTATTACAATGTTTTAATCCACGAAATACTTAAATGCAGTGCGTTCTTTAGATACACACTGAGTATTTTGTGTATAGATAATACAGATCTCCTGCAGCGCGTTAATGTATGAAATGTATGTCTTGTCAACTAAGTGTGACAGTAACAATGTTTTTCAAAATTATAAAAGTTGTTTTTTGTCTGCAAAAGTAATCAGCAATTTTACTCAAAGCCTTACTTATCTAAGAACCGGTTTTGGACGTCATAAAACTAAGCATTGGCCTTTGGAAAAAATTATCGGTCGCTTTCACTTTTCTTCTTTTTGAACTGTAATTATTTTTCCTTTGCGGTAATTGAATTCATTGCCTTCAGTTCAACACTAGTTATTATCTACTGTTCATCAAGGATTTTCACACAGAATAAAAGATTCAGGAAATAAAATCTGTACCTGACAGGGTACAGACCGTCAATAAAATCGTATCGAAACCTACCTTGAAATTTTACTAGGAGAATCCACGTCCTACAGAGAGATACGCACACACACACACCAAAAACCATTGCCCATATTAACTACAAGGTAGCAAATGTATTTTTTATCATTCAATCAACAGGAGTCACTTCTGCTTTACTTTCGACCTGGAATGAAACATTGCTGACATGGGCGGATTTAGGAGAGATACCATGGGGGGTTACTTTAAAAGCTATTGTTTAGAATGAAACGCTTAAAGCCATTCTGAAATGATTGGGGGGGGGGGGAAATGCACCCCATAAATCCGCCCGCCGAGCTGTAGCTACACCTCCCACACCACAGCACGCCCCGCCAGGGACTAATTTCGGAGTCTGAACCCTCCGAAATTAAACTATTTTTTGGTAAAATCGGCAACATAATACACATTTGACAAAAAATCTGAATTTCGGATTACCATCTTCTAGGTTTGGGATTCCTTTTGGCGCAGCTATAAGATGCAGCACTCAATACAATATCGCAGAACAATAATTCCTATTTCGTAGACCGTCAAGATGCTCCAGTTCTCAAAAATTATGACCCAAGGAAGCAGAACTTGATAGAGCTTCCCGTGAAAGGGAATTTGTAAAAAAAAAAAACTATGTCCGTAAGTGTGCACTCATGATATCTATTTGCTTCGAAATCAAAGTAGCAGATTTGAGCTATTTCAGCTCAAATCGCCCAAATTAGAAAAATGTTCCAGGAAGACCTTATCAGATGTGAATTATTTTTTCCCTCAAGTTCTATGGGTCAAGTGAGAAAACAATGTAAACTACTATTCAGCCGTTATCTATCTAGTGCTGGATGGAGGCCTACCCATTTTCTCTCCACATGTTTCGGTCTGCTGCTATTCTCATTCAGGTATCTCTTGAAAAACGATTGATTTCATCTACCCATCTTGCATTTGGACATCGACTTGGCCATTTCTTTTTTTCTCTGGTAATCCAATGTAGTATATTCGTATTCATCTTCCATCTGTTCATCTAGCTATGCGACCGGTCCATCTCCACATCATCCTTTTCACAGTCTTGATTATATCTTCTACCTTTTTTGGTGCGCGAATCCATTCATTTATCTTCCTGTCCCTCCTAGTTATTCCTAGCATGCATCTCTCCATTGCTGTTTGTGTGATTAAATCTTTGAGTCGTTTGTGCATTCAATGTCCGCTTCACAGCCGTACATCATTACAGGTAAGATATACTGATTATACACTTTACACTTGAGACACATTGATAGTTTGCTTTCGAAAATTAAGTGTAGTCTTGCAAACAAACTCCACGTCATTTTACATCTATTTACTTCATCTTAAAACATAGCATTCGATATTGTGAGCTGCCCTAGGTAAACATACTCATCAACTATTCCTACTGTCTCTTCGTCAATCATTCTTTCATTCTTTCCTACATTACTTTTGTTTTATTTAAATTCATTTTAAAACCTATTTTCGAACACTCATTACATAGCTCTTCCATTCTGGTCTGTAGTTCTTCTGCACTTGAAGCAAACAGGACTACATCATCAGCAATTCGTAGGTGATTAAGGTAAACGCCATTGATCTTTATTCCAACTTCATCCCAGTCTAAATTTTGGAACACTTCCTCCAGGAGCGCTGAAAATAGTTTGGGAGAAATTGAATCACCTTGCCTTATACATTTTCCAACTTCAATATTTGCACTCTCTTATAGTCTAATAAAGGTGTGATCGTCGAGTAAAAGTTTCGCAGTAACTTCTATGCATTTTCAATACCTTGATGTTTAAATGATTTAAGTTCTGCTGCCAACCAGATCTAATCGAAAGCTTTTTCAAATCTATTAATCCTAGACATAGGGGAAGTTTATGTTCATGAGTCCTTTCCACAATTTCATTCAGTGATTGTATGTGGTTCATTGTGCTAAATCCAGGACGAAATCCGCCTTGTTCCCCTCCCTGGTTAAAATATAAGCTCGTTCAATTCGATTCAAAATAACTTTGGGGAACATTTTGCATAGATGTGACAGCAGACTACTTGGTCTGTAGTTTTCGATGAGTTCTTTGTCCCCTTTCTAGTACAATAAATGACAATAGTATTATTCTAACTTGAGGGTATTTCAGTCATTCTCAGGCACATTAAGAATAATTTAGCAAATACTTCTTACACCTTTTCACTTTCCCATTTAAACATCTCTGATGTGAATCCACCTTTTCCTGGCGATTTTCCGTTCTTCGTCTCTCGAAGTACTTTATCTATTTCTTTCATTACGTCTGGCACTTGTACACCATTTTCTTCTGAACCTTCGTTTCCTAGTTCTTCATCGGAGTGTACAATTCTGTGTAGAAATTTTCAAATATTTTTATAATTTCCTTCTTATTTCTGGTTATGGTCCCGTCAGATCTCTTAACTGCAATTATTTGTTTTCTTTTCCTATCATGAGCTGCTGGTTGGTTTTCTGCAGGCCCTTGTTCTCCTCGATTGTATTTCTGACAATAGTTTCCTTGTATCTACGCACAACCTCTCTAATTTTTTTCTTTCGATTTTATTTAGTTCTATGATAGGTATATATAATATTACGTGAAGTTTTTTTTCCACGTAAATGAAGAATATATCCGTCTTTACAAATGGCGATCCGACAAGGAGACACGAACAGGCTCAAAGAGGCACGACTATACACGGAGAAATCCTGAGATACATATAGACTCCAAATTTTACAAAGAATATGTAGAATAAGATAAAGCATATTGAAGGTGCACATAGACGAAATAAAAAGGGAGTTGAAAGTAAAAGGGTTGCTAATGAGAGCAAGAAATCCAAGGAATCGGGGCAAGTGTCCACAGGAAAAGGCAATATGCAGAAAGCAATTCGGAAAACAATGATTATGGAGATGTTAAAACAAAATCAGGATAGATTTGAAGAACAATATCGTGAGAACATTACTTAAATGGTAGTACATACGATGGAGCAATTTCTAGAAAGGTCTGATCTATCAGAGCGATAGATATATTGAATAAGCAAATCATGGCTACTAGAAGCCAGCAGAAGGAAATGGAGGAACGTATTGTCCAATGGAAGAGGTAAATAAGTGATAACCTTTACAGGCGTTTGGATCGAAAGATTGTAACAATATCCGCTGATTTAGAGACCATTTAGAAGATTTGTCAGTAAACTTAGAAGACAAAACAGGAAGATCGAAGAATTAAAGAATAATACAGAAGTACAAGAGAAACCAAAATGCTTGGAGGAGATATTAAAACAAGTTGAGCACTATATTGAAAAAGAATGTCAAGAAATTAAAAGTATGGATGAACGATATATAGAGCTTTATAAAACCATGGAAGACAGGGCCACGCATAAGATTGAACCTATTGGAAACAGGACAGAGTCTCAGGAAGTCCAAAGAAAGAGTAATTCCCGTCACAATTGTGATCAGGATGTTTTAAGTGTCTTTGTACAAGCAGTCATCTGCTCGTAATCAGCAAATTTTATAGATTCTTTCCAGTTGGAAACAAAAAATCTTAAGAAGAACTCAAAAGATTATAAGCATTTAACAATTAAGTGGTATAAAAGAAAGAATTATGCTCAACGTATAGCAAAGATGGCTAGAGAACTACGTGATACTGACCATAATTTACCTGAGACAGTTGTTGTTAAGTTTATATTTCATACATTACCTAAAAAAATGTCAACATCGTATCTGAGAAAGGTATTGCAATTAAACAATTCTATAAAAAAGTTGGAAGCAGAATATAAGAGAGTTATTAGAACTAAAAATCAAGAAACTCAAGTCGATGGTGGTCAGAATATTGAACAAATTGTCAACCGTGAGTCTTAATTTTCTATGCAAACTACGAACTGTGGAATACGTCCGACACGATGGCGTAGAACAAATTTACCATGCATGTTCAACGTGGGTATTTGACAATAATCCCATGATAAGGAAGATACAACTTTGGAGTTAGGGAGAGTTGTTAATGTTGTTCTGTCGAAACCTCAGTCCAACCAGATAAGATCAAGAGGATAGACTATAAAACTTATGTCATAAGAAGACAGACCGAAAGGGTTATAACAGGTAAGGAGCAGGATAAAGAGTCTATAGTTTGTGAAGAACCGATCCATACAGTTTTAGGAATGGAAGAATAAGAATCTACAGAAAAACATGTAATACTGAAGTAAAAAGTAAACCAACTAAATTAAAACAAGTAATCATAGAAATTAATAAAATAAACGAAACAGAAAAGAAGGGAAGAAAAGAAAGAATGAAATAAATATATAACTATATGATACTATAAGAAAATGAAGACGATCAACAGGAACAAGGTAAAAGAGAAGAAGGAATCAATGATGCAAAGAAGACAAGAATGAAAAGGAAGTATATGAGAGACATATAGAATGGCTATATCAAATAGATATGACATGTGCTAAAGACGGCAAATAATAATAATAAAAATGAATATCCATGTTTTCATAAAATATCTAAAAAGAAATTTAGAAAGCGAAAAATAAGACAACACATTCCACCAACCATGGCAAGCATTAGGTTGTTTCTTGGATGAAATGTAAAATGAAAATATTTAATGATAAACATAGTAAGAAGCAATTTAATGGAGAGGATAACAATGTGAATCTGAATTCTTTGAAGAAGAATTTGAAGAAAAATGGAATTTAAAACGAACTTCAAGAATGAATAACAGTGAAGAATAAATAATTTTAAAATGTGATAATTATGATTGCCAATATACTTTTGAATTCAAGAGTTAAAATGAAAATAAAATGACTCATCTGAGACTCTTTTTTTTTATTTTTGTCCACGTTGGTTGCATGTATATAATGATCAGTCATGCCATGATGATGATGATAACGCAGATATGATTTATAGGTTTAATGTGGTGATTAAAAATAATAGATTCAAGCCTAGAGAGTTCAAACTTTCAGGGAAGAAAGTTGATAACAAATTCAAGAGCATGATCGATGCCAATTTTTTTATTTTCGTTTTCCTTGATTGTTGAAATCGCTTCATTGTTGTTGTGAATATCAAACGTATAACAATGAAACTCTTTCAACAATGAACAAAAAGAAAATTAAAAATCGGCGTCGATCATGCTCTTGAATTCGTTTTGAACTTTCTTTCCTGAAAGTTTGAACTCTCTAGGCTTGAATTTGTAGAAGCAGCAATGAAATTTCGTGTAAAAGTGAAAATACATTAGACTTATACGGAGGTAGTGCTGCCATCTTTTGTTAGATCGTTCCTTTAGATATCCTTAAATTGATTATCAGCAAATAAATAATGAGTACCTCGGATTGTTAAACAATGTATCAAGGTATATGTAGTTCAAGTTCTATTATGCCAAACAGTTTTGGGAATAAATTTGTAGGTAAAACTTACCTGAAGTTTAATACTATGATTTTAAAGCAAATAGCTATATTTGTATACCTATCTTACTTTACTCGAAACTGCAATGTCGAAAGGCGTCTTGAAGGATCTGTAGGTTTTGTCACAACTCAAAATATGAATACAGTTAACATAATAAAATTAGTTACAATTTAAATTGCTTGTGCATGTTGTTGTTCTCTCATACTTTACATAACAACATAATTCATTATTTATTAAAATGCCGATTTAATGTCAGTCGTCCACTTGCAAAACCTGTTAAATGAAACATAAACGGAACGGAGAAAATTGGCGAAAACATTTTCCGGCTGAGTCACACAATGCGTATAATTTATTTTCTTGTTTTTAAAGGCGCAAAAATTCCCGAGTTGACTGTTAAAATCCGTATAATCTCGCTTAAACCATTTTAATTTTATTTAAAAAAAATAGTATTTTTTTTCATTATCTAACGTGTTACAAATAGTTAAAGTTCATTGCTTGAAGTAATTTGTATTAACTGTTTTTTTAGACCCGAACAGGGATATATCCAAAACTAGAAGTGACTAAAATATACGAATTGTGTAAATTAAAATAGGTATTTCCTTTTTATCTTCTCCATTGAGTCGTGTAAGATTCCTGTGTAGTGAATGCCCCTTAGGCGCTTCCTACCCAGTCTGAATTTTCACTTTATGAGCTGTGGCTGTGGTCATTCTTTTGTTCGGCAGGTGTTACCTACCGTAGTGCATTATCTCTTTCGTGGGGATTCCTAGGGTAGTGCCAGCCATTTCGGGGCAAAAGCGTCACATACTGGCTCGAATGACGATGATCATCAGCACCATCCGTCATAAAGGAAGTGATAATTGGCCTTAGTGACTTTATTGCAGAATGCGTGTCTCACGTATTGTTCATTGTTTACCCAGCGTCACATACAGATATCATAGTGTTACCTGGCTATCAGGCGGACCAATTACAGACTTACCCTGTAGCATTAAAAACAGATGGCTTATGGATTTTCCTGAGGTAAAATATGCAAGGTGTAAACTAGTGCCTCATTCGGATCTCCTGGCAGGGACTGCTTCAGGGGGCTCCAAGAACAGGATTAAGGAAAATACCTTAGAATAGTAATATGGAAGGTGCGAACGTTGTACCAAACGAGCACTCTCCAGATAGTCCCGGGGGGGGGGGGGAGGGGGGGCAGGATAGCATTCAACAGAGAAAATACACTTTCTACTACGGAAGAGCACAGTCTCATAATTTCGGAGCAGGATTCCTAATTAAGAACACTATCGTTTCGGCTCTTCAGAATATAGAGTTCGTAAGCGAAAGACTATCGTACGTTGCGATACGCACCCGATGGTGCAACACGATTTTAATAAATGTGTATGCTTCGCCCGAGGTGGCTAATGATACCGACAAAAATAAATTTCGCGAGGAGCTAGAAAGGTTGTTTGACCGATTACCTAAGTATAATACGATAATTGTGTTGGGTGATTTCAGCGCGAAGGTAGGTAGAGAGAAAAAATACAGGCCTACTGTAAGCAAATACAGTCTTCATGAAATCACCAACAACAATGTAAAAAGACTTATAACTTTTGCGATGTCGAAAAACCTACTAGTAAAGAGCACATACTTTCAGCAAAAAAAGATACTCAAAATGACTTGAGTATCTCCGGATGGCAAAACTCTCAACCAGATTGATCTTGAATTAGTAGATAGACTAAGACACACCAACAAAATTGACATTAGGTCTTACAGAGGAGCGGAAGATGACACCGACCATTAGTTAGTAATCACAAAACTGAGGGGAAAAGCTATGCATCGCGAACAGAGAAGGAAAAGGATAGAAGATCTGGAATTCGAAGCTAAACGATTAGGTAATCCAAGCGTAAAAGCAGACTACCTACTGCAAATCTCAGATAGGTTCGAAATCTTAGCCGACTCGAGAAGTAATAAAGATGAAATTTATAGTCAAATGGATGTAAGGAAGATATGGGAGGCATTTCGTGTTACAGTGAAGAGCGCAGCGAAGGAACGTGTAGTTGAGAAGAAAAAGCAGAAAAACAAGTCTTGGTTTGATAAAAAATGCCTTAATCTTCATGAGGAATGAAAACAAGCAAAGCAGCAATGGCGAAGTAATGAAATCAAAGCAAATACCAACCACTACAGTAACGCGAAACGCAACGCCACACGCGGGCTCAGAAACGAACAGCGAGAATATCTGACATTAAAGATTTTGGAGATAGAGGAAAACGGGAAGACAGATAACATACGAGGTCTATACAACAGGGTAAACTCGTTAAGGAAAGGTTGCCATCGTAGGTTAGGGATGATTAAAAATAAACGTGGAGATCTTCAGGTGGATCCGACTAAAATTATCGATGTGTGGAAAAGTTATTTCGACAAATGTTTTAATGTACACAACGGAGAACAAACAGAGGAATTTGAAATCCGTACTGCAGAACCGTGGATACCAAAACTTAGTGAGATCGAGGTCGAAATGTCGATAAAGAAATTTAAAATGTTCAAATCACCAAATAGATAATATCTCAGCCGAATTAATTAAAGTGTGAGGAACGGCCCTAATCAAGGAGATGCATAAATTGACAAATTCTATATGGAGAAAGGAGAAGCTTCCAAATAAAGGAAAATCTCAATAATAGTTCTGGTTTATAAAAAAGGCGATAAATCGGAATGTAATAATTACCACGGAATATCACTACTTCCAACACGTTACAAAGTACTGGGTAATATCCGGTTAACTTAACTAAACGTATGCATACTGTAGATCACCAATGTGGATTTAGAAAAAATAGATACACGTTGGACTAGTTTTCGCCTTGAGACAAATCTTGGAGAAGAAATGGGAATATAATGGGACTGTTCATCAGTTATTTATTGATTTTAAGAAAACATTTACCTTAAAAAAGTCAAACATTATATAATATCCTGGTACAGTTTGGAATTCTGTGAAAACTTGTTTAACTAGTGAGGATGTGTCTCAGCGACCTCATAAGCAGAGTATAGATAAGTAATAATATGTCAGATCGTTTCAACCGCAACGAATTGAAACAAGGTAATACCTTGTCACCATTACTGTTTAACTTTGCGTTAGAATATGCGATTCAGAAAATAAAAGAGGACAAAAAGGGACTAACATTGAATGGCTTGAATCAACTGTTCGTGTATGCGGATTATGTAGATTTAATAGCGGACGATATAGATGCACCACAAATTAACACCGATGTCTGAGTAGAAGCTTGTGTCTACAGGTAAACACAGAGAAAAGAAAAATGGTACATAATAACAAGTCGAAACGTTGGGAATAACGGAAATAGAAACATAACAATTAAGAATGAGAACATAGAGAAAGTAAACAAATTTAAATACTTGGGACCATTGTATTAAAGCGAACTTCCTTACTGGCATTGTCAACTCATGTACCATTGCGCAATTTAAACGCAAACTTCAAATTAACTCTTATTAAAACACAGGCAAAGGAATCGTACTACTGACCAAGTGTAATCTTCCTAATATCTGTACTTTTCTTTTATTTGTTATTAATTTTTTCTCCTTTTGTCTTATATGAATGTCATCATTGTATTTGTAGGTTAGGTGTATACTATGATATAAATACTTAATACGTTTAAGCACTATACAATTATGTGGACAAGAGTTAGTTATTCCATTACTATGTCATTCTGAAACTGTTTATATTTTATGTGATCACTTTATGCATGTTATGTTACTGATACAGGTTAGGTGGCAGAACACATTAGCTGAATCTCGCCTACGTTAATAAAGAATGTTTGAATTGAATTCCCTTAGTTACTGTAGACTCAACGAAGCTGCAGTTCCATATTACTCGCCACGTCTACATGTTCTTCCCTTCTACGTACCAAGTTTCTCAACCAGCTCAGATCACATGAGTGGCAAAAAGAACTCTATAGTCTATACCGCTTAAGGAACATATACTATTACTGGTCATGGCGTAACGCATTGTCAAAAAACACACATAAATTTTAAATAAAGTATCACCACGGCTAACGAACAAAATAAAGAAGAAAAAGGAAAGCTCATATAGCTAAAATTCATGGATCTAAGGCTCCTTTAATGCACGGCGATTCTGTCGTGTGGCAAGAAAGCAGCAGGAACTGTCGGCTCCGTAAAGTAATGCAAGCAAAGGGGTGCTTTTATGCACCCGTGCGACAATTTCTGCCCTTGCGATCTGAAAACGATGTCGTTGTATTCTAACTACGTTGATTTAAAAAACGATGTTTATACAATCGCTCGGCTTGTATTTTCCCGTGGAAGTGTTGTCAGGCGTTCTTGGTAATACAAACAGAAAAACAATTTTGTGTGATTCGGAAGAGTAAAAGCATAAAACATGAAAAAGAACATATTATATGCACATCATTACTTGATGAAATTGTTAATATAAACTTTGCCCAACACATTTCAGTACTTTTAATCAAAAACATATTCTAAACAACAGAGGGGACTGAATTTAATAATATGCCCTGTTTCAATGTGCAATATCAGTGTTTATTTTGAGTTTTATGTCATTTTTACGCTAGCGTAGTTGGTTAAGGCGTTTATATTTTTATACGTTTGCAGGCGAGGGCAAGAAATAGTTTCTTTTTTATTTTCAGTCAAAATAGGCAGCCACTGGCATCGAATTCAGACACCTTCCGAGTGAGAAAATAAATTTAACTACGGCCTCAGAATCAATCACCACTGCTTCAGTATCCAGTTGCGATGGTCCAAACACGACTTGAGCCTCCACGCTTTATTAGTCTTCGTGATAAGGGGTTTATGTGAAGCTGCTCTGTCTGAATATCCGAAGTAGTAGGCCTCTGTTCTCAATGCTACAATAGAAACTTACACCCATGCTACTGCCTGAAACTCCTTCTAATGTTGGTTATCATCTGTGTTCAGTTTTTGACAATTTAAAGTCTCATGGCTTACGTTCTCTGGTTGTCAGAATTTTTATCACCCAGAACGTTTGGCATTCCTACAATGTTCCTCTTCCTACTTCCACAGCAAAAATGCAACAGTTGATTGCGGCCTGTTTGATTTGATGGCTATTACCCTGCTGGGCAACCCACTGAGGTGCATAATTCTTGCCTACTTATATCTTCCTCTATATACGTATGTATTCCAAATTATTTCAGTGAGATATTTACAAAAAGTATCTTCATTTTGAATTATTTGCACGAAGTGTAATTTGATTCATTACCAGGAAGCACAAAATTCGTAGCAACCCATAGATTATGTCTTTAAAAACTAAATAATAATTTCCTTGAAAATCCTCATTCCTCATCAAAGAACATAAATCTTGTATGTTCTACCTTTGCTGGACACTAATATAATTACTCTCGAATACAAAAAGAAAAAGCACTGGCAGCACTGTAACAACACAATTTCTTTCTCTTGTTTACCAACTCACACGACAAGTCGTACGTGCATAAAAAGGAACAAAAGAAACTGCACGGTAGCCAAATTCTTTGTCGCGCGACAGAATCGCCGTGCATAAAAGTAGCCTAAATGGCTACAACTAAACCATCAAAGAACCACCTATCAACCAGATCTAGAATTACCACTTCTACCACACACCGAACGAGAGCACTATACAGACATCTGAAACTGAACCGAGACCTGCTGGCAGCTTAACATCCTTCGAAATAATACACAGTACTACATATAATTATTAGGAATCATAGTAACTATACCTTTAACAGAAGTTCCTTTTATCATATATTCAGACCAAATTTACATGTGTGTTCAATGGAATATAGATATTTCTGAAATAAGATTACTTCTGATATGTGGTCACCAAATAATTAGAGTGGTACATTTTGCTCCAATAAATGATTGCGGCTAATTAGTAAGAAATATAAACCTAAATCGAAATACATTAACATTATAGATTCGTAGTCTCACACATTTCTAGAAAAGTCATAGATTAGTTTTGTCATGTTACACCTTAACATTAAACACTTTCCACCTTCTCACAGTCACTTGAAATAACTAAACATTGCTCCTGATTACCTATACCTTCCTGTGTTTGAAAGAGCGGACGAATCCTATAATATAGCACCATTGGTGAAACATTTTTTTATTTTCACTTTATTCACCTCTAGACACCATATATCCGAAACGGTCCTCATGAAGCCTGCATTGAAACCCATCTTTTCAGTCTTTTGATTTATAATTATATCCATCACACTTACTACATAAATTTGTAACTCTTTTTAAAAATGTTTTTGCGAGCGGCATCTTTTCTAATTCCAATCTTTGATTTTTGTCTAGATTTCTTCCTTTCCTTGTACCACTCATCAATGTTTTGATATTAGTTTATATGAAGTTCCAAACTTACTACTTTCACATTTAAAACAATTAAGGAAACGAATTTAGGAGCGAATGTTCTTATGCATTACTGTTGATTCTATATAATAATTATTTTTTGATGATCTTTGCCATAAATGTGCTTAGAATAGACCTAATTGTTCATGCCTACCAGATACCCTTTTGGATATTTTCGAAGTAAAGTATACTCGTAGTATGGCCGAGAATAAAGAATACCGAAAGTTCGGAACAATTTACACTGTCTGCAATGTTAAGAAAGTAGAGCAGTTCAGTGCCAGGGTGACTTTAGTTCTTGCAGAAAACAGTTGAACTGAATGGCGACCCGTAACGTCCTTGAGTGTTCGTTCGTGAGCATTATTTCAGCTCATACGAAAGTGGCCGAATTGGTGGATGGAGTGTGAAACTTTTTTGGAACTTGTTTAAGTTAGAATACCAAAAACCTTTTCCAACAAAGCTCTCAGTGGTGTTGCTAGTTGCAAAATTCCGTCAAACAAGGCCAGTGCTGTCTAAACGATAAAAGTGTTCGTGGAGAAAGCGATCAATCAATAAGAACCTGTGTTTTATTACACAATGGTTTCTGTAAGACGGAGCAACTACTCACACCGCTAGACAGTGGATCAGAATGTCGAAAACGTGGCAAAAAATGAGAAAACAGTTTGTAGTTAGGAATTTTGAACTAGTAGGTTTACTATAGTAATGTTGGGAGTATCAAATCCCGCTCATGGAAATGGTTTAGGGTTTCTTGCGATGGATGTATTTCATATCAAACGTAGAATCATGACTGTGTGAGCGACTCATCAGGTTAGTTGGGTGGAGCATATGGTGCGTCGTTGCCGTGAAAAATCTTTGTGCTGTGCCGGTAGATTTGAAAAAATGAAATGGAGGCTGCTTTAGAAAATATACTTAATTAAAATGGCAATTTAAGTTTTTAATCGTATACCAAGAATTCTTTATTAATCAACGGCCATACCGAAGAATGAATAAAATTATCATAAAATATAATGAAAAGAGAGAGATAAGTTACATATCCGACGGCATTCCGCTAAATTTCGAATTGTCTGATAAAGCATATACTTTTTTCTTCACGAATCAGCCTTAAAATCCAGCTACTCCAGTAATGACCCAAATTTGAAGAAGCAGCTGCAATATTTTGTTATTTGACCATTTTGTTAAAGTTAATTCTGTCCAAATTCTTACAAAAAAAAACAACGTATTAAACGATATCTATAGCATAGTAGAGGACCAGACAAAGGACAGGAGGAAGCAGGGACGTACGCAGAGGGAAATCCTGAGAGTCCGGACCCCTCCCCTAAGTTCAGATTTTTTATGAAATTAATATAATTTGTGGCAACATTTTAGACATTTTACGTAAATTTCACACCCATACAAACCTCGGATATCTCCCGAAATCAACTTCTGGTTGCGTTCCTGAGAGTAAGGTAATGAATGTTCTCTCCCTTCAAGGGTTCGACGCATAACTTAGAAAAAGACAGACGATGCTGATATATACTGCCACATCTTATTTGAATCACATGTTTGTTTGTTCTATTTTAGCTTAACGTTTGAAACTGATACGTTTTACGGTATTTTCTTTTTGTGTCGTATAAAATGTTTATTAATTTTGTAAAATAAATAATTGTAAATGTAATAAGAATTAATTTTTGCAGTAAAATAAAACATTATAAATACGCAATGCAAACGTTTTTTCAATACGTTTTCTTACATATGAATAATAAATGAATAAATAAACAGTGTGCGAGTTAACGGGGGGGGGGGGTTATCCTTCCCCTGTGAGTTTGCATATAGACGTATGTATAATGTATAACATCAGAAGTTGACAAGGTTCCAGACCACAATTAGGATGGCGATACAGAGGACGATAGCGATTATGAAAGTGATTTGATTGGAGATTCTGGTGAAGATTTCTTCAATTATTCATATGCGGTTGAGAGTGAAGGAGCAGCTGTCCATAAAGAAGGGAAAGAGGAAGAAATAGAAGAAGCACAAGATTAAAAACTTCGCATAAATTTGTTCGGTTTCTTTTCTATACTATTTGTAACTCTATTTTGTTTTTTTTATAATAAATCCATTTTGAATTTTCCAATTTTGATGTCAAATGCGTAATTAGCACAGTCAAAATGACTAATATACAGATTTTTGTTCTGTTAATCCTATTGTTTCAGATTTGTTCAGTCATATTGGATCCACCATTTTAATATTTTCCATGTTGATGTCAAATTCATCATTACCACCGTAAAAAAAACTCTAATATACCGTTTGTTGTTCAGTTAATCCTAGATTTTCGGATTTGGTCCGCCATTTTGAAATTTTCCATTTTGATGTCAAATTCGTAATTAGTACAGTCAAAACTCCTTTATACCGATTTTTGCCGACATAGACCGAGATTTTGAATTTTAGCCACGTTTTCGACATTCTGACCCACTGTGCGCTAGTGAAATCTTACAGCTTCTGCAATATTACTTTCAAGACCACTAAAGTTCGATTGTCTCTAACATTGTACATCGAAGTTAAGTTCAAATTGGATGCATCAGATCATGTTTTGTATTTCGTTACGTAGTTTATTTCCGTCTATACTGTACTGATTGTTTACTCCTGTTTTTATCGTGCTTGCTTACCAATGCCTTTTAACTCAATTCCTGGTAATTATATTATCTATGTATACCTACAATATGTTCTCATATTGATTTTTAATGATTTTGTATGAGACTATCATGGCCGTCTTATCCCGATCATACGCTTCACAGACAGGGCCAATTTACCCCAATATGTACCGCCATTGTACCCCAATATGTAGATCACACCAAAAATTCATCTCAAATTTTACACACGACTTTGCATTTGAAAAGCATAGGGAAAGAAAGTGGTATATCAATGGAAAGTGATTTATCGTAAAACGCATTTTAAATTCTTATTTTCCCATTTACTCCCTCCCATGTATGAATGTCATATTCTAAATACCGCTATAACTTGTGGATTTTTTCGGCTTTTGGATTGGAACTTTCCTACCGGTTAACTGTCATCGTTTAGTACTTATTACGAGCGCAAACTCATTCTTTTAAAAATGCACAAACCTCTTCTTTTCCTGTACTCTTCATTCTTTAACAAGGTATCCTTTTAACAGCAGCTCCCTCCCTTGCAACCCACTTCCAGTAGACACATCAAAAGGCGAATTCGTCAAACATAGTAACTTCTCCACTGTCACTCATGAGTAAAGATAACATAAGTGCCAAGAAGGCAATCTTTGCAAATAGGCTGACTTTGGACAAATGACTCAAGACGAGCAGAGTTTGTTAAGTGTGGTATTCTCACATGATTCAACTTTCTATATACGTTGCCTTGCTCTTGAAGCTGGTATCTAATATTTGTGGGGCTTAGAAGCAAAAGCTGCGATCTTTACGTTTTGGGAAATTAACATTTTGATGGAATTGTATATATTCAAGTATATAATGAAGGTAAAGTCCTAAGTCTTTGTGTATTTTGTAGTTTTTGTGTAAGAACCACAGAAAAAAACGTACCCATATACTGTTATATTTATCACCATAATTTTCTTTTGGCTCTCTCGTAAAATTCTCTGGAGTGGAGATTGCAGCTCTCTCTTCTAAGTACCCCCCCCACATTTACCACATGAGCAGTGATCTTCCTGACGGTTCCGTCGTAAAACAACTCTAAGATCAAGAAGTATAGTTTCTTTTTTGTTCTTTAATCAGTTTTAATATAGACAAACTAAACGAAACATATCTACAAGTCAATTATAACTTAGTGTTAGGGGGTAGTCTTAATATCGTGAATATCTTATAAATTTTAAGTGTGTGAAACGTACACAAATTTCTAAAATGAGAGACAAAATTGATAAAACGAATCCAGTGATCAGGAAGAAAAAAGCCGATTGAAGATTTTCCAAAGCTGAAGCAGTCGCAATGTCACTAATTGTGTGTCTGTTGTGTAAAATTTTCTTCATCTTCCTTTCCTTAATATGACTGATTGCTTCCAATTTCCATTTCTTAATAAGGCCACTTTGAATCATCCTTTCCAAAATACTGTCTATTCTCCGTTTATATGGCGACTGTTTTGGAACAGCCATTCCAACATCGTAAACTACAACTGGTTCTTTCATAAGAATTAAAGTCTCCCAAGTTTCTTCTGTTATGTACTCGACATCTGCTCCATAATCTGTACCTAGGGTTTCTGATATAACACTGTATTTTTCACCCATAAGACAACTGTTCACCTCTTCTGGTGACGTGAAATGACGATATTTCTTCACAAGTTCTCTAGATTCTGGAAGTACATCCTGAGATTCTTTCAGAACATTGATAGTGAAATCATTGGAGGATCCCAGCGGAGACCACTGTCAGCCAATTGCTTTAATGTTTCAATAGGAGATGAGAGAGTTGGTAGGGTAAGATACTAGATTGCTACAATAGAACACTGTTACAAGATAGAGGACAATAATTGTACACGAACTGCAGGTAGTGAAGTATCAGGAGCACTGTGTAATGTTCCGAGATTTATTAAATGTAGAATATTTGAAAACAGATTATTGTAAGCAGAATAAGAAGCACTTCGAAACAATTTCTGGTACAGGCGAGCCAAAAGACATAAAATAACTGCACAGAGAAGTAATAATATAGT
>JAGDQP010024001.1:7331-28471 GCA_022664845.1 Lepisma saccharinum | reverse complement strand
TTTTGAAACTTTTTGCTGGATCTAGCATATCCAGCAAGGAATACCAGCAAACCCAGTGAGTCTCCAGTAATTCTAGCATTTGGTGTTGGAACCAGCAAGAAATTTTAACCTCGGTATGGCATTAAATGGGCTCAAGCAACTTTCTTTTTCTTCTGTTGTAAAATATATGCCCTTCTGCCTTGAACGCGATGAATTATGTGAAAATATTTTTTGCAGGAAACGTAAAAAACTCATTTTACCAACAGTGGCGGATTTACGAGAGGGCTTTCGGACTGAACTCCCCGAACGTTTTGGGATTTCTAAAAAACATAAATGTTATTCATGCCTATACTCATACTTCAAGCCACCCTGCAATTCTGTGATTTCTAGAAACTAATTGTTTCTGAGAGGAACCCCTCCCAAAACACTTCTCTAGACCCGCCACTGTTTACCAATGCATATTTGAGAATCAGTAAAGAATCAAATCTCTCTCACCCGGAAGGAATTGCATCACATATTTCCTTTTGGAACAGGTTGTGTACCCCAAAGAGTACACAATAATCAACAATGAGTCCTGTTATAATCTCATTTTTGAAAAAAAAAAATGTCACCATGAAGATTCAATTAATTTACTAACATTTTGCATTTGTCCTTATTGTTGAAATACAAGTTGGATAAATTGTTACTCGACCGGGGATTTCTTGCTCTCTATGGCACGAGGAAACCAGAAATTTGGGTTTAATCCCCGGTTCAGTAGCATTTTTCCCAACTTGCACATTTCCATGTCTATGCACTGCAGTGACTTAAAGTGTTTCACTTGCAATTTTGTCCCTAGTGCTAAGAAATAATTGCTCATCGTTTATATTGCTGTTTCCTTCGACTGACTATATTTTGTAATGTAGTATGTACTAAAAAAATCACGAGTCTTGGCTTAACTTTCTCAAAATTAAAAATACCATTAACAGAGTTTAGTGGCAAAATTAATTAATCAAATATTAAAACAAGCGTATCCAAATGTCAATCCTGTATGCTCCGTTACGACAGTGTATCTTCCGTTACATTATTATTCGTAATGGAAGATACGTATACGGAGGATACAAATTTTTAACATTTTGAAAATAAAGCACACCTATGTTTAAAAAAAATAATTATGAAAGGATGACATAATTCAACTACGCCCATATTGCTACATTGACATTGTAAGTGCATTTTGATTGTTTATAGATCTTACCTCTTTTACACGGAACGGCAGATACAAATTTATCAGGACGTCCTCGGAAACTTGACACTCTATATCAGGATATCTGTTCTGCATAGCTCAAGCTCACTCGAAAACTCACGCTGTTCTGACCAGGTAATTACTGCGCGCAACTTCTCCTTATCTGGTGGGAAAGGGCTGCCAACTATTGAAGTATTTAATTACAGAAGTTTCAAGAACGGAGGATACAGAAAAGCCTTGGGACACCTCTAAATGTGTTAGTACATCGTAGAGTTTTCATATTTCTTTGACGGAAAGTACTCCAAAGACAGCAGCAATATTCCGCCCATATTTCAAACACGAAATTAGATTTGTAAATTATTCCATATTTCAGAGAGGATTGCTTGAAGTCGTCACAAATGGCCTTGGGACATGTAACGGAGGTGCACAAATGCCAATTTTGAAATAAAAAATACAGCTTAAAATCGATAATATTAAAAAAATGTTCATTAGTCTATTGAGTAAAACATAATTTATTGTATATGATGCCAAGAAAGCATTTATTTTTTTAAATAGTAATGAAACAACATACACGGACAGTTACGTTTTTTCTGAAATGACCCATAAACACTTAGAGACAACCAGCAATCGAAAAATACATTCGGGTAAATACGCACTCGAGTTGATCAACATACAGAAACATGGCGGCATGCAGGGGAATACTGATGACGTCATTTCGTGTTATGAATTACACTTTTGCTACAAAATTTACGATCATAATGTCGAGAAGCGAAGGCGCATTTGTTGAAGTAAGGTTAGAATTTTGTGTTATACCACGCGATGGACATGAAGTTGAATGCACTTCATGTGCTCGTCCTCAACTTGGAAGTAGCGAAAATCTTCTTACGTTCTATTCGTTCTTTCAGTCATTTCACAATTCCATTACTCAAAACGGTGTTTTATTTAGCGATTCAACACTTCCTCACATGTTGCAAACATTTATATTTCTTCTATGATTTTTACATTCTTTCGTTGCCACGAATTATACTATACACGAATAGTTTGATATCCTGCATAACGTTTTTTTTCGCAGAGGAAAATGTTACAGAGGATATTAAGAAAATAAATGTAGTTGGATTATTATATTATTCATGTATGGCAACTTCTCAAGCACATAGGCAAGGATAATACACTAAGGCCGGCTTTTCATACAGACGCTCGCTGTGTGCTTTGCTTGCGATTTGACTGAACAGCCAATTGAAATACGTGTTATACGTGCAACAAGAGTTTCTATTGGCTACCCATAGAAATCGCAAGCAAAACACGATTCGAGCGCCTGCAAGAAAAGCCGGCCTATTGCTAGGATGTGACCTTCAAACTACACACTGGCCAACTTACAACCCCTCCCCTCCCTCCCTAACTCACCCGAAGGCTTGTCATTGCTTCCGCTTCGGTAGTAATCACGTAATTTTATGAGCATGACAGATAGCCTTTATTAATGATGCTGACAGGAAAGAGGAAAGTAGCGGTAAGGACTTTTGTCTATTTATCAGCCCAGCATTTGTTAAAATCAATGAACAATTAACGTGCTTTGAGAGTGCAGATCAGAAGTCGCGACCATAGCAACCAGAACACTAGGATTTGTCATAAACAGGGCATTGTTATGCAGTGAAATCATAAAAATTGCCTAAACTATTATCATGGTAAATATCATGAGTTTTTGGCGCGCTACAATCAAAAGTCTAGCGTGTTTTATTTGTATTGGTAAGAATTTTATTGTCAGCAAGTAAATAACTAAAGAATACAGTGTTCTGCTAGAAGGAAGGTCTATGAGTCGAAAATACCTGTTTAAGCTAAATCAATATGAATTAACCATTACCTTCCATTGGATGTAGAAAATGTTCTAAATGGTGGGACCTACAGTTTGAAATAGGCTGTGAACCAATTGTTGAAATAACAATATTCACATTTTTATGTGATTTGGTACGGGTTCGAAATAGTGTTATCAGCATCGATCTCCATTAATACGATACTGGACTGACTGCAGCCATTGAAAATTTCATGAATATGTGAAGCTAGGGAGCGGAGAGGAAACTTAATCTCGTTTGTCCACTTCCAGTCTAAACCAATAAGGACCAAATTTTCGATTCCAACTCAGTTTCCTACGCTTGATATCGCTGTGTGACCCGTTTTTTTTAAATTTATGTCTTAATTCTTGCAAAAAACGTAAATATTATTTGCAGTATTTTCTATTGTATGCAGAGTGCGGTATACTCTTACATGAATAACTCAAGAATTAAGACTTGAATCATAAAACGGGCCACACAGCGTTATCAAGCGTATAAAACTGAGTTAGAACTGAAAATTTGGTCCACATTGGATTAGACTGGAAGTGGACAAACGAGTTTATATTTGCACTGGCGTCTATCTTTCAACACTAAGTAGTTACTCCAGTATAGTTTATGTAGAGCTCGATGGTTATCAGTTATAGCATTTTATTGTTTGCTGAAGTCAGTAGTATCTCGGAGTACAAAGTCATTCGAATTTTATCGTTATATTATATTTAGTTTTACTCGTTGAGTGATCCATTACATTTTTTTGCGTACTGTCCCTTATCAATTCTGAGAGGACATCGTGTTCTCGTTTTATGAGTCAAAAAACTGACGCGGTACTCAGTCAGTATCAATGAAACAGTAAAGTAGGGTTTTCTTTTGTGCTGTTGATGGTGTTGATTGAGTTGACACTTGACACGAGTAAGAAACCATATTCTTAGGGTGAAATTAAGGCCAATGTTTATATCAGTCTGAAACAGGTTTGACATGGCGTCACAGTCTAGAACAATATTTATGATTTTGGTCAATGAAGTGTTAATTTGTTTAATATAAACATGTACTGTTTTTGAGAGTCTAGGGTAAACGGTTAACAGAAATGTTATCTCGCCATAAACGAAATGGTTTGAGCTATGTTAGATAGATTAATTCTTTAGAAAGAAATGAAATAGATTGCGATTGGCAAGATAGTGGCGAACTAGTAGAAAGCTGCTGAAATTTCCTCTGCATTTTTTACAGTATTCCAAAGGTTTTCTTTTCGGCCTTCAAGAAAATTCAGTCAGTAGTGTTATAAAGTGTTGCAGTGTTTTATATAATAGTTTTACAACATGAAAATTCAAAATTAACTGTGATAACAACATCAAATGCGACAGTGACAAGAGAGTTAAGAGTGACTGACAGCTATGGCGGACAGAAACCATAGCAACCAATAAATAACTGACCTTAAAATATCAATTATTAAGATTGTTAGACTGCAAAACTGTATTATATTATAAATATTATAAAACAGCAATTAATTAAACGAAAGCGCAATGGATGGGCATAATTAGCCATTTCCGCGCTAGATTACAAAATACGAATACGAATAAGAAGAAATGAAATAAAAGAGAATCAAGTCTTGTTATAACAAAGAGGAATCAATATGAAATTAATTTAATGTAATTCCTTAAACAATAAGTTAGGTAAGAAAATGAATGTATTTAAATAATTAACATATCAATAAGTAAACATCAATTAAGTAAATATCCTAATACATGATAGGATGATATTGATTATATTTTATAATCGTATGACAGCAAAAATAAGAGGCAAACAACAATGTCAACAGAAAAGTATGTTGAGAGATTTCTTATACAAATAAATCTATGCAAGGAGTTAATCTATTTCATTTATTAAAATTAATATTCTATCTAGATGGGTAACTGATTCTGCTCTATGTTTAGAAGTTTGAGAATAAGCCCTTGCAAGTCCAAGTGAACATGGAAGTGAGTTTCATTTTATCAGTTTCTAGTAACAGAGTTGCAGACTGTCAAGAAAAGTGACCCTCAGTATTCGAAGAATCAATCAACCATATGCAAGGGTGCCCATCAGGAAAGGCAAGGGGGTTACCCCTCCTAGCCAGAGAAAATTATGCTCTGCAAGATAGAAAAAAATGCTTATATACGATCTTTCTATATTTTTTTTATTTTACTTATTTATTGTCATCATAACAGGCTGGATACCCAATCAGAGTATCGATATTACAATGCTCATTTACAGACATTTTTATTACAATATTCATAAATGCTCGTCATTATATTTGTCCTTGCCTTTTTGCAGTGGAAGAGATCAGTGTTGTCTACGTGAGTCTTTAATGACGGGACACGAAACTGTAGCAATGACACTAAAATCTGAGCAGTATAAGCCATTTTGAATTATTTTCCTAAGAAATAAGAGATTAGATATGATATGCCTTTGTTCTAATGAACACAAGCACAATACGTTTTCTCTAATGTAGAAACGTTTTCTAGATCTCTTCCTGTCCTTATTACAAATCCTAGCATTTTAAAAACTTCATTTGTAATATTTGTTATGTGGCTGTTGAACGTTAATTTCACATCAAACGTGACACCAAGATCTTTAACTAGTTTGAGCCTATTTAATGCCTACATATGAATTTAGTAATTAAATCGATAAATCGTTTTATTTTTACTGAATGGCAAAACTTCGTATTGACTGAAAGTTGATTAACAATGCACCAATTAGTAAAGTTTTACCATGCTGTAGTTTTACCATCTTCCATGAAATTAATTTTAGCATATATGTTGAGGTCATCCGCAAATAGCACTTTTTCATTATCCGGTAAGTCATTAATGAACAGCAGGAATAACAACGGTCAAAGATTTGAGTCTTGCGGGACTCCTGACAGTGCGGTATAGTCATCAGATTTGTATTCCTGATATAGAATAGAGTCAACAGACTGTCTGTAATTAGTTAGTTAAGAGCACGTGAACCTAATGAAGGATAGAGAAAAGTAATAAGTGTTTTAATTTACCTAGTAATACTTTAATTAACTCTGTCAAACGCCTTGACAAAGTCAATATCGATCACATTGACTTGTTTTCCTTCGTCCAACGAGTTTGCAATAAAATCTGGAAAAATTTCGAGGTTCGTTACTATGAATTTTTTGAAACAAAGCCATGTTGTTTAATTGAGATAACTGGCTTCAGATGATTAATAATTCGTTTGTATACAGTCTGTTCAAAGACTTTTGAAAGACTGGTAAGATTGCTATAGGCCTCTAGTTCATAATTATTCGTCTGTCGTTTGTGTTACATATAGGACAAACTAAAGCAGATTTCCATTTGTTAGTGAAAACACATGTTTTAGTGCCAATTTGAACGCAATCAAGTACTGAACGATAGAGAAGAGGATGCAAATACTGATTGGAAATACTGTACAAACGTAGTAGCTATTTCTTCATTGCTATACAAATCCCGAACTCCAAATTTTAATATGTTTGGGAGAAGATGTTTTATTTTGTTTCTAATAAATTTTCACAGGTGGCCTGGATCATTATTCATATTTTTTCCAGAATTTGATATAAAGGTCTTTCTTATAAACTACTTTTATGTCTTTCCCGACTTCCCTACGCAATCGAACAAATTCTTGATAGTCGGGTTCTGAATTTTCAATTTTGTGTGTAGACTTTTTATGATAAATTGTTTTAACATAATTCAGTGTCTTTAGTGAACCATCACGGATACTGTGCGACAGAGTTTCTTTTCCAGGGGACACATTTGACAAATATTTCATAAATAATATCATAAAGTTTGCTAAGACATTAATTTTATTATACTCTTTTAAGCATTCCCAATTAACTTCCAATATACCGGTACTTTAAGTTAGGTTTAATGTACTTCATGATATGGTTCTTTTTAAGTTTTTTCGCCCTTAATTTAGTAAATATTGTCGTGATTCAATTGTTGATAACTTTTAGTAGCTCATAGAAAAACTGTCGCTTTATCCTCCCCCCCACCCCTTCCGACGAAAATCACAACATAGGCGCCCTTGACCATATGTTATATCTTCAGTCACAGCAATTAGTGAGTTTATTTTTGTTTTCAATAAAATATTAATATTTCCATGTCGTTGTAATTCGTCTTTGTTGTTTTTAACCGTTATCACGATTAATAATAATTTTAATAATAGGTACTGCTCGAAGTGGGGAACACTGTGCCTTTACTTTTTTTTTTTCATTTTGGATTTAGCATTCCCCTAGCTTCTAGTTCATTGTTTTCACTTTCAATAGTCAATCGGTGCCACTAGGTGGAAGCGTTCGCTTACCTTTTCTAGCCCACTTCTGCAAGCGTTCCCTTACATTTTCTAACCTAGTTTTGCGAGCGTTCCCTACCTTTTCTAACCCACTTCAGCAAGCGTTCCCTTACCTTTTCTAACCCACTTATGCAAGCGTTCGCTTACCTTTTATAACCCACTTATGCAAGCGTTCGCTTACATTTTCTAACCCACTTTTGCAAGCGTTCCCTTACCTTTTCTAGCCCACTTCGAGCACTGATAGTAGTAGGTAATTACTGTTGTAGATACTACAATTCAATCCTCAGGCGTCGAAATACTAACATTGTTGTTAGGTATAATAATCACAGAACAGAGTGTTAGTAGTACCACTGGTTTTATTCCTACATTCTGTAATTTTACTTGTGCATTAGGGTCTCGGGTTTGTTGATAACTCAAATGGTTTGAAATCCACTTAAAACTGAAGGCGTCATTTTTATAATTTCCGTCCGATGTGAGGCTACCTTTAAAATAATTTCTAGTTATTTCAGACTTTGGCAAATTTATTGACCAAACACAACCAAACATAGAAACGTTCATGAATATACTGATGTAATATAATATAAAACAATATTAACAGTACAAAATAGTTATTGTTAATTAAAAACGGAGATTTCCAAAACGTTTTAGAAACTTATAATGTGATTTCTGTGTAAAGTAATGTCGACCTTTCCTATGTTGAGTCTAGCTAGGATTTGAAACGAAATTTCATTTAAAGCTTTTAAGGGAAATTCAGAGCTTTGGTTTTTAAACTTATTCATAATATTAGATCTTTCCCTTGAAATGATATTTATGTTCATTTTAAACGAATCACACAATTACTGCACGTGTTGGCTGATTTCTTCCATGAGTATATTCGACATTTATTATGATGATGTTGGATATAGGTCTATGAGCCGAAATGCCCGAACAAGGTGAACTGATGGTGATTTGCCATTGCCTTCCATCGGATGACATTCATGTCCGGAAGGAGAAGAACTACAATTTAAAGTAGGTTCCGAATCATTTTTGTCTCCACCCGTTGGATCCAGGACTCCTTGATTACTAGGCAGTAACCGTTACCATTTACACACCGGGAACAACATACAAATGGTGTGATGGTGGCTTGCCCTTTGATTTTGTTAACTAAACTTGACGGACGAACTTCGTGTCACAACATGGCAATACAATCTAGATTGTGTTAAGAAATGATGGTAGGAGAAATAACATAAGCTTTCCTTTACCATTAGTACCTAGGAGGCGCATATATTTGTTTCGTTGATGATGAATCTGTAATAGTTTGGAGCATCGTGAGTCCTCAGTGTCAGAAATTGTAGTGCTGGAAGCGGGGTAACGAAATGTGACTCTGGGGTGGGAATTTACATAACGTGAGACATTACAACAAGCTAGTGTTGATTATATTGAACTCTTATGTTGTACTCTATCGCATCCCTTAATTCAGTTTATAAATGAGTTAGCAATTCAATTACAAGCTTAGATACGATTTATATTTCCTTATTTTGTTCTGATTGGAACAAGAGCTATTCTTAACTCACCTCCTGATGCCACCGGGTAGAGGTGGGTGATGCCAAATAAAACAGAAAATCTGAGTATGACCTTGATCATTGAATGCTAGTCTCGTATCGAAATAAGATCATCTTCTATTACACTCAAATCGGAATGAGACTAAGGAGGTAAGCATGTTTCGTTCTCACTCACATGCAAGTTACTCTCAACTCAATTGACCTTAGCTAAGTATGATACCATCAGCAATGCGTTGAAGGAAATGAAGAACAGTGTCGTTCAAAACGTTACAGTTCTTGCTCAAATGGGCTATGTAAGTTTGGTTCTATATGTGTGCGAGGCCATTTGAAGTCCCTTTTGTCATACAAACACTACGACGATCACATTACGACTGTCAATATATGCACTCAATTTCAATAGCTGGAATCAGAACAGAATCAGGTGATCTAGGTTACACTATGAGCACCTTGCACTATTTGATCGAGTAGCAGATATGCAGCTGTAGTGGTCAATCGAACTTAAAAACTGTGGACCAGTAGAAAAAGATAATCCATTCGAACAAATTCACATGTGGTAGAGGTCTGAAAGTGGGCCAATTTTCTCTTCATAGTATAAAGTGGTACTGCTATTCGCCTCTATGTACTTTCCCTTAAATTAATGATCTTACATTTACTTCGCAATATCATCTTATCTGCCTCTCTTCTCTCTCTTTAAAAGTTAGGTAGTGGCATAGTCTTGACGTCAACAACTCTGCTTGAAATTCTGGAGTCGTAAAATTGAGATATTTGCAAAGAGGGTTTAGTTCGTGTTGGAAAATACGACAGTGGTATACTCCAGAGCCAAACTTTCCGATAATCGTAGATTCTGCTATCAACCGTCTATTATATAATTCTTCAGTTCAAAAGAGCGCGAAAGGAAACTGTGGTTCCATGTTCAGGTTCAAAGCATAATTACTCAGGGCTGCAAAGAGAGTGGCGATGTAAAACAATCCATGATGGAAGCTTGCGAATATGACTTGCATACCTTAAGATGAAACCTAGCACAACACTTCGCTAGGTTATGATTTGAGAGTTGTCAGGCGGAAACTATTGTTCATCGCAACCAATATTGCGAAGCAGAAACGGTGGGCAACGGAGATGATGCAACTCCTTTTGAGATTTTAATATATTATCAACTCAGATGAGTTATCCTAAGCTCAGTTTTCATGTAGCGGTCGCGTATGGGGTTTGAGGAACTTTGCCAGGAATGCAGTATGATCCGATTACAGGTCAAGCATGGTAGGTTTGCCTTGATGTGGGATGCCATTTGGCATACAAGTCGATCGGATCGCATAGAATGTTAGGAGAAAGCATTACTAAGCACGCTATGCGAGGGCAAAGCATACACTCTAAGAGTATAATATATATCAAAATTTTGGAGAAGGCTGAAAAGGTCTTCTTCCTATATTTTTAGAGCGTATGCTGACCAAGACATCCGCTCTATTCGTACAAGATCTGTGCTATTCCGTGAAACATCCCAGGCCTAGTTAGCATAGAATAGCACGCAAACACTTCCACATGCCTGTTAGTCACCGAACATAAGCAAAATTCAACGTCTTGGCTATGCTTGATCATACATTTCGACGACATTCGCGAGATATTGCTTCCATGGAACAATTGTTAGAGTTAGTAAGTGCTGAGTGAGCGATCATTCCACAGATAAAGATAGCAGAACTCATTGATTCCGTAACGGACCTTTCTTTTTCAATGTACCTAAGTGTTTATAGATTGTATTCTCCAGGAAATTAAGTTGTAGCATTTTAGTCGGAAGTTATATTAGAAAATGTAAATTTACAAACGTCTTCCTATTGGGAAGTGCATTTGATGATAGATTTACCATGGGTTGGTAAACACATATTCACAATAATGATTCTAGGACTGAAAGAACAATATTTCTGATTTTTCAGTCAATTCTGTGCTTATTATGTATATTAGACTTAAATTAGAACACTGTAGATGCAATTGTTTCATGTGCTACAAATAGTCACACTATTATAAAGAAATTGAAGGGTAAATAGCTTTTTATCTTTCCCAGCAACCAACAATGTGCTTGAAAATGAGGGCTTCAAAGTACGCCGCATTTATGATTATAATGCACAAGGAGGGTATTAATTAGATTACTATGTACGTGTAGATATCACATTCTTCCGTGTTGTACAAATAATCACACAGTTATAATAACACTGATTGACGTTTCGAATACAATTTTAACCATTGTCGAAATGAAAACATTAAAGATATCACACAGAAAGAGTTTACATTAAAGCAGTGTACAAAAGACGACACTTTAGTTTATAGGTATGGTGATTATTATATACGAATAAAAGGAATTCTTTAGTACATAGTTTTCGTGTATACACTTTCTGTCCGATATCTATGTTTTAATTTCGACAATGGATAAAATTGAATCCGAAACGTTAATCAGTGTTATTATAACAGTGTGAATTGGTAAAACACAGAAGAATTGGATGTATACACGTAACTAACAGTCTAACTGATGAGTTCCTTGCACATTCTAACTACAAATGAGTTACTGAAGCACGGTTTGAAGCCCTCATTTTCTATCACATTTTTGGATGCTGGAAATTATTCAAAACAATTTGTAAAACGGTCAGTAGGTTACAATTAATTTCACACTTTTGCAGCTACAATGCAGAATATACAATTCTCCTGTTATATACAAGACGAATAGCTAACAGAAGAGGCAATTTGGACAAGTTCTTTCATAAACAAGTTCTTTCCTTATGCTAATATTCACTGCTCTGAGTTACTATAACTTGTGCCTGTAAATGTTTATGTGATTACACTACGAGAGCATGAACACTTTTGATTGAAGTACACTTCAACTGAATTCAGTAGATATTTGAACAGATTGTGTCATATAGTAAATCAAGAATGCCTCACTGGGGAAGTTAAATCTGGAGCCTTGTATCCATAACTTAAGTTAATAAAATAAGATGACAAGGCTTAAGCAGTATACGTTATTATAAAAACCACACAGTAAACAGTTTCAGTATTCTCAGCCTTCATTAGACAAAACACTAATCAAATCTATACGAGTTTATAATAAGCTCCAGAAGGTTGAGAGATCCTCCTTCATCTTCCACCAATTACGTTCCAAGAAATATTTACTTTCCAAAATTAAACAAATTTCAGCCAGTCATAGTTCGTAAATAGTGTACATGCTCATAGGACACAGCTCCTAGACAACAAGAACAATAGTGAACAAAGAAATAGGAGGGAAATTTATAGAAGAGTGGAACAATGATAGATGCTTTAAAAGTGGAATGGGAGAATGGGTTTTGTAAGATAGGTAACAAGATAATGCTTGCAAACGAATATATCAGTATAGTATCTTGTATAAGCCCAGCGACAGCAGATATGATGTGAATGACTGGGAAAAGATGGTGATGAAAAAAAGCTAAGGATGGACTGCTACTGTGTTGCAGGTACGTAGATGACTATCTTGGTAAATGGCAAGGTTCGAGGAGAACATTAGATCTGTTCATTAAGAAGCTCAAAGAAGGCGACAAAGGGGTGTTTTTGGAAAGCGAAATGGATGAGAACAAAGTGTTAAATTTCTTGGACATAAGGATATGAGAAACTATAGACGGAAGATTTTTAATTTCTTTTGTTCCAGAAGAAATCTACAATAAGATATGTTTTTGTCACAAGAGGAGTGACGTTGGAGAAGCGAACAAAGGAACTTTCATAAGGAACAGGGAGGGATGAATAGAAAATATTAATACTGAAGAAACTCAGAAGAAAAAAGATGTGGAAAAATTTTGGGTACAGTTAAAGGAGACATTGTATATATTGTAATAATGACAGAAGAAGGATCAAGAAGAGAAATGGGACAAAAAGAAAAAGAAGAGCGGAGGAAAATAAGGTGAAAAGAGAGAGTGGTTTGTAATAGAAAGTGGCGGAAGTCTTATCGAGAAAGTCAAGTGTCTGTAGAGAAAGGTAGGAGTGAAAACGTGTAGAAATGGAGAGAACACTGTCTTGGGCTTATTGAGAAACAAGAAGAAAGGTGCTATAAATAGAGAAGAAGAAAGAGAAATGGTGTACCGGATTCTGTGTATTAACTCTGAGGCAGTGTACGTAGGAGAGAAGAAAGACAAATTACAGGAGAGGCTTAAACAACATAAAGATGATGTCAGACTAAAAAGAGACAGGAATGCTATTTACAAACATGTTCAGGAGAAAGTGCAAAAGATTGACTGGGAAGGGACAGAGCTACTAGAACAAGAGTACAGGAAGTTTGTTAGGATGTGGTAAGAAGATAGCAGAATCAAAGAAACATGAGATAGAACGATGAACTGGAACAGTATATTGAATATAAATGAGGAATGGAAAAACATACTGGACAAAGAAGACAGGAGAAAGTATTCGAGAGAGGGCGGATATTTAAGAAGTTTCCAAGTTGGGTTGGTGGAACATTGTACTAGGATTTGGATAAGGATGATTGTGTAGGTTGTTTCTTTTTTAATTCCTTTTTGTTATTTTGATTTATTAATTTATTTATTTTACTATTATTTATTTATTCAAAGTGTTGGGCCTAGATTCCACTTTATTTTTCATGTAGTATTTCTGTTACAAGTTTGAAATAGTGTTCAAGTTGGCAAGGGGTGTGGTCTGTGAGGAAGTAAACGTGTTCACAAACTGTGATTGGCTGAAATTTGTTTAGTTTTGGAAAGGGAACAATCTCTGGATCATGATTGGCAAAATTTGAAGAAACGATCTCTTAGGCTTCTGGAGCTTATTACGAACTCACATAGCATTGCTTAGTGTTTCGTCTAAGGAAGGTGGTGATAGAACATTAAAGCTATTACGGTTACTGTGCGGTGTTTATATTTCATTTTATTAACTTCAGTAGTGATTATATCAATCTCTTCATTTAAGGAAATGCTTGTTTAGTTTATTGGCCATATCTTCAGCTTTCATTTCACTAAATTGCCCATTGTTCAGGGTATTTTATCCATGAATTGGGGTTATTTATGGCACTTAGACAACTTGTGTTCAACTGATAAGCTTCCATGTCACTCCTAAATGTCGACATGTAGAAAATAACTGATGACCACAGGTAAAGAACGTACTTTGTCCATTTTCTTAATTTTACATTAGAGTTTAAACTTAATTGTTTCAAAAGCCTACAATTAGCATTAAATAAAAATAAAATACTTGCACATTAAATAAAAATTTACTTATAATAGACGAACTATGCATACCGCATTCTGTCCATGCATGATAGTTTGTTAAATAAGCAATCAGATGTCCCTATTTTCCCAATTTGGCCCAAAAAAATCTCTTTCATCTTCAAATCAATTAAATAAAATCTTAGTTTACATAGAATTAATTTTGGAATAAATTGGTTTGGAAAACACTGTATGCAAAGCAAACAAGTATAATAAATTAGTTTATTAGCACACAAGAAAATAAAGTACAGCTTTATTTACAGATAAGAATAGCAACACAGATTTCATTTGCTACATATAATACATTTGAGCTCTTATATACACACGTTCTATTCTTTTTTTAAATAAGTTTATACTTGTGATAAGAGTTGGATTACCTATACTTTAGATATTTATTTTCGTTATAATTAATTATTTTCATAAACCCAAATAAATGTTTTGAGACAATAATAAAGTTATATTGAAACTGTCATTCCAAATGTTGCTAGTATATTTGTTATGCTTTGAAATTTGATATTCTTTCTTGAATATGAGCAATAGGCGTGAATTTGCATAGTTATAATAGCAGTGGCGCCTTTAAATTGTATATCATTAAATATAATAACAAGCTGAAACTGAAATATCACAAGATCTGTACTAGATCCGAGAAACTAATGTCCACTATGAAAATAGACTTATCAATACATACAGAGCGAAGTTAAACGTGGATCTACCTATATTTCTATTAACATTATTTACAGTGCATTTAAATAAAACTCTCTGCCCTAAACAAATGTTTGTCCATGTTTTGTTTTCGATTACTTTGTATTTTTTTTAGAACAGCATTAGTAATTTTGAGCACACTAATTTTAGATGTGTTTTCTTTACACATTATGCGCTACATGGAACCTAATAGCAAAATTTTGTTTCAATAACATTTTGCAATTAAAATATTCTTTGTTTTTTATTGTATTATACAAAACAACTACAACAGTAGTGCGAATATTTTCTTTATTATAAATTTGCAGTTTTAAAGTAATAATAATAAGCAGCACTTAGTACTGACAAACGTTACACAGTAATAAGAATAGCTTATGATTACAGCAGAAGACATCACGATAATTCTTATTATTGTCAGCAAAGATCTGCAAAATAACATATTGTTAAATAACGAGTCAAAACTTGTTTCAACTTAAATTTGACTAATATACATTCACTGAGAAAAATAAATAAATAACGAAAAATATTTTATATGTAAATAACAATATTACAAGACTTCACGTAGAACTGGATGAAACACCATACTTCTGGTACATAGTTTTAAAGGTGTTTCATACGTATTTAACTAGTATACATACGTTGGTCTAGATATTTCCGTTCTATAGTACGTAAGAGTAGAAGTTTCTTGTCAGTGTATATAAATGTGAACTTGATTATTGATATAAGTTGTTACTGGAAAACTAACATTAAGAGACAACTTTTAAGATTAAGTACAATCGTGTCACACAATATGAGTTAGCTCCATTGAAATACTTAGTGAAAGCAGTTATACTGTATTTGATTTCAGTATAGATTTACTCTAAGTATGCAATCTATAATTTTGGTAAGTAATAGGCCTTTTACTTTCACTATTGACCTTAGCTTCCTATTTAAAGAAGCCTATACATATAGTTGGAAAGTTAAAAGAAAATATACATTTTTACCAGCTGTTGAGAAGCAACGAGTGCTTCCAATGTTTCGAGATGACTAAAATATGGAGATGAAGTTTTTTTGAACTGTTTTAATCTCTATGCTTTAATTATGCCAGTTTCTTTAAAGATAGAGACAGATTAGTCTCTGGCACGACGAAAATATTGACTCTTTGACAATAGTTGTTAAAATTCCACAAAAACGTTACAGAATACTAAACCACTAATGCTTTGCACACAAGAATGGTTGGAATAGTATGAAATTTACTTGGAGTTTCTGTTAGAAGCCAATATTTGCGTTCAACACTTACAAAGGTGTTACACTTACTGATGACGAGAGTTGCAGCTCAAGAAACGTATTTACCTCCATTAGAATTAGGTCTACTTCTAGTACAAATATTTTAAGTATCACGATCAGTTTGTTAATACTTCTCGTAATTACAACCTTGAGTAAAATGTACACAATATATATGCTTGGCATGTTTATTTGCATGCTAGCAACTTATCGCAAATTACATGATTTAGAAAAAATTGTGTACGTAAGTCCATATAAAATAAAAATCACTTATCTTCGATATGTGTCCCGTATAAATCTTATTAAAGACACAGCTAGTACTTGTTTCAACAGAATGAGAAAAAAGTACAAGACGAAACATATCCAAATAAAACTGCCATTTTGTTGATTGCTTAAGATACATTTGCCTATTATTTTGGATTTTACAGGCTGAGAGTTGAATCTTAGCTCATCTCTATATTATATTCTGACTCAACATACAGCAAATTACTATATTTGTTATTTTACATGGTCTACGAAAACACACCCAGAAGCGAAACCTTGACCACGGTAGCAGATATTTGACTTCAAAAGCGGGATCTTGAAATTACAAGGCGATTCTTCGGTTTCTGAGTTACCCGAATTGCTCACAGAAGTAATTATATTCTTCTAACAATTAACATTTTGCAAGAAATCTTCCAGAAACATCTTCAGGTAGTAAGATATCCCATCTACGTTATTCATTTTGTATTAATCGAAAACTGACAGTTAGTTAGTTATCTACTCACTTCTTTTTGACTTCGAAAGATTTTTGAAAGAAGTCATCATTTCTGAGTTTAGTAGTTTATTATTTAAGATCACGGGACATTAAAATTCTTTGATCAACCCAGTAACTGTTCACAGTAGCTGAAATACACAAGTACCTGAGTGCTATACTAATTATAGAGCTTGGATTTACCGAGATTTGCAAGAATATGAAATTATATCACTTTTCTTTGTTTAAGTTGTAGTACAAGTGTGTAAAAAATTTGCCTGTTTTTTTTAACAACCAATGTTCTACTACTTAATTATTGGGTCGGAGGCATTTTAGATTAAATTGTCATATTTTTTCCCCTTTACCTTGGATCTAAAACACATTAAGAACAAAAAACTCTATAATTCTTTCTTCTCGCTCATGTCGCATGGAACTCGAATTTAAATGTAACGAAGCAGTATTGGAAAAGTCAAAGAAGACATCGATCTTATAAAGTATGGTTGGTTGATTTCGTTAATTAGGAAATATGAGGGATCGAGAAACGGGATTGCAAGTTATTCAGTAGCAATTAGGGTTCCACTACAGAATATGATTTGCCAGATCAATAAATCCTTTCAATATTCGATATTCCCGTAAGTATGAAGTGTGCCTGAAATGGAAAGTGTGGATTGTAAAGATGGAAGATTATGCGATATTTAAGATTGTTTATGGATACAAAAGGATATTCTATTTTAGTAACTATATGTTATAAAGTCTCAAGATATTCTAGGATCCTTGTACGTATGTGATGATATCTGAAAAGTACAGGGCAACGGAGATTTTAGTATGAATAATTGTCATGGGTACATTGTGGATGTTAGTAGTTTTTGAGTTTATAAAATATAAGGTAACCTAACCTACTTGTTAAGTCTATTCAACAAATAGAGAACAGAGAATAGAAGAAACAAGACAGATTAGGAAACGAATCCATCCAATTATTCAATGTGTTTCATAAACTTTTTAAACCTAAAGTCAAGTAACTGTAATTAGCAAACCTAACGAAAATTAAGAAATTGTAACTAAAATCGAAACTAAGGTAAGTGAATATAACACTAGCGTTATTAGTTGTAGTAATAGCAGTATACATTGTTTACTAAAGAAGTTAGCTGTAAAAATATATAATTGGAATACGAAAAATAAAGTGCCCTGCTTCCATTCGTTCCTCTACAAAACAAGTCGATTAGATTTATTAAAGTATGAATTTTACTTTAAACTTTCTTTAAACCTTCTCTAAAGATTTTGGACAAACCAATCTAGAAAAGAATCCAGAAATTGTTTCATTTCGCCCTTCGATACGTACAAGTTGTTAATTTCAATTCCTTTCATGATGAATGACTATCTAGCCGAATGATTTCAGATCTCAAATTGGTGTCCTGATGATCAGAACAGCTCAAGAAACAAATATGAAATTAAATAAGCAATTCTCTAAGCACAGTTTTGTTTTAGACGGGAATTTGGTACATACACATTAAGATTATCAACGTTAGTATGATGAAGTTTTAAAGTGTAAACTATGTTTGTTACTTTCTAGTTTATTAGCCAACAATAGTACATATTCATAGAATTTAAATAGAATGTAGTATTTAAACAAAATGTTGAAAATATAAGGCCTTAATGTCTAAAATTATTGAGATGATGGGAAAAAAATCTTTGAAAATGTGTCAAGGTTACTTCATTTGTATTTTATGTAGTATGCTCAAGTGCTTTATGCTCTTGGATAAAAGTTAAAACAAATTAAGATGAAGAATTTCCAACAATTGAATTATATAGACGTCATGCAAATTCAGTAAAGGGGGAAAAAATGAAAATGTGGTAATACTGTGAACACGATAACTACTTGTTCTTGTAGTAAAACGTTTTACAACTTTTGAACAATAGATGTGAACCTTGAATACTAACACGTAGCACTTTAGATCTTGTGTCTATGTCTGACATGATAATATAACCATTATTATCATCAGTTTGTTGTACAATTTCTGACTAAACCAAAACAAACACATTGGAAAATCATAATTGTCTCTTCTAAGAGACTAACGTCACTAAAATTTCGTAGAAGACTATATGTTGTAATGCCGCAGGAAACTTTAGAAAAGATTAGAAATTAAGCACTTTACAGTATCACTACCTTGTTACTTTTCTAGTCACAATTGTTCGAAAGAAATGCATAAGAGCAAAATTTTGGAAACACTAATTTCGCCTTAAAATTTGACAATAAATAACATTATAATTCCCAATACCGTGAATTTTATTTTACCCTGTAAAATATATATCCAAAAGTTACGATTGCTCTCTTGTATCTGCATTGCTTAAATATAAGTAGCTAATTCATGAATCTCCTAAACAGTGATACATATTTAAACGCATTATACATTTGAAATCTTCTAACAAGTGATATTACAAGCCAGGTAACTTAAATCTTAGTGATGTTACTAAAATAAAAGACAACTCTTCTGTTTTATTTAACTATAAATAACTTCTTCTAACCACATTTAAAGCATCCCTTGTGTTTATCATGAAATCCTTTACTATGGATCGCCAACTGTGATTGATTAACAGAGCTAATTAAAATAAATAATTAGCATCATATTTAGACAATAATGCGTTTTTATTCGCATATATTATGATAGTAAGCCACGGAATCAAATCAACAACAGTTACACACTGTGAGCACTATCCGTATTACACAACGAAGATATGAAGATGTAATGCGATTCTGTCTAACATTATAGCACTAAGACTAAATACACTGCTTATATATGAAATAATTTCTTACAAAATTAAGCAATGTCGTCATTATAAAGCTGAAAAATTCACTGTTTTTTTTATCAAACTTGGAAACTAGTAAAAAAAAGTTAATTTCCTTGACAATATTATTAAGGGTTTCATTTCTTAACGTCTATATAAGGTTTGACAGTTCTAATAATCTTCCGTATCCCCCGATCTACGGATGGTGCTTTTCTAAGATGTGACAGAAATTGTAATAGAAACATTCCCTTAGTAGTGTACTTCCGAAAATCATAGACACTTGCGAAAGATGACCAAAGAACTCGATTCTTTTTAAGGTATTCCAAAAGAGTTTCCTTCGCTTTCATGACGTCACTCGATGCACTAGGTTTGAAACACTCAAAAATCTCATTCAATTGTATAGCAACAACATTTGAACCAAGAATGTCTGTCACTGATCTTTCGCCAAGTGGAATCTTGAGTTTTCTAGCTTTAGTATTATTGGGAGTTACCTGCGATACCATAAAAGGAGTCCCTCCTAAAGCATTAATATCGAAAGGTGAAATCAGAAATTTTGAAGAAGCATTAGTTTCATTATTTCGGTCCACAGATCTCATATTGCCGGGAGGTGAATCAAATGTCTCAATAAAATCAGAAGATAGTGCAAGCTCTAGAAAATCTTTTCCATTTTGATCCGTAGTCACGCTTACATTAACTTGTTTCAGAAAATTTGCAATCTCTACATCCACGTTAGGATTTCGTGAAGCCTCATGCAATATTGCATTTATAACTTCAGTTTTAGTATTATGTTTGGTTTTATTTACTTTTTGAATTATTTCTTGAAGCAAGGAAGAATTTCTATCTATTGAAGACTTTATTTTTAGAAACTTCCTCTGAATATCTATCCCTAAAGGTAACTGAATTAAAGTTTCCAAAATGTGTTGAAAATCTATAGTTATTCCAGAAACGCTAATAAATTTACTCATTGGATTAAGATCAAAATTGTTGTCCTCCATGTCAACATATTTCGTGTAAGATGATATTATTAAACGAATGTAAGTATCAATCGTACGATCGGCAGCTAAATGTTTAAACATACCTTTCAGAAGTTCATCATTTGTCCTCTTACCTTCAAGCTGTAATTGATGTATGATTAGAGCCACTCTTTCTGTGTTATTCGCGAACCACGATTCCAAAATTTGAAAATTCTCCCTTTCTTTACCTTTCAGTGCAGACACAGGAAAATATGCCAATATGTCAGCCACATTTATTTTCCCCGGACCTATCGGTGATCTATTATTCGACATAACGTTAATCTCAATAGTTTCTTGTCCCGGTGTTATCGACGATGTGACTTGAATGGATTTTAGAAAATTCCGCAGCTGATTATCGATTAGATCACTTTCAGATATTTGTGTGAATAATATATTGATAATATCAGTCTTCGATCTTGATTTGATATTATCTATTCTTCGAAAATATGCATCGAACTCGGAAGGATGTTGGTTTATCCAGTCAACTAGGAGCTGAATCTTAATTTGCTCTTCTTTCGGCAAACGTGTGGATAACTGTGGCAATGTTTGAATTAAATGCATTTTGATTTCCTCT
>JAGDQP010024000.1:0-28472 GCA_022664845.1 Lepisma saccharinum | reverse complement strand
GTTTCCCCATTCGGACGCAGCGCTCTGGAGTATGAGGGAATATCTGCATCATGTGGCGCAGTGCACTGCAGAATCTGATTGTGATAAAAAGACGCAGTTCCTCCAAACTCCTCAAGTTCGATGCGCGGCCTGCCGTGGGTTTCTTGGCGCAGCGACGCGAGCGAATAGAGGGGAGTATCAACACGTACGGCAGTGCATGCAGTCGAGTTCCACGTGTCACAAAACGTCAGCATGTTATACAGGAAGAAGAGTTTATTGCGAAATCAGCGATTTTGAGGTTCTGTAAGAAAAAAGATTGAAATATGAAATTTCGAAGTATGACGGTATATCATCACTAGTAGATTACAAAATATCTGCAAAGACATCATTTTGAATCCAAAATGGCTGACTTCATAATCCATTTTCCAGACGGTTTGAACTAGAGATACGAAATTTGGCATAAAGGTCTATTAACAAGAGTAGTTTAGGAATGTTTTACAATTTTGAAAAAGTTGTTAACTTGGATCAAAATGGCCGCACAAAAACTTTTTCCACACCATTCGAACTATAGAAACGAAATCTCGTATGAAGGTGTACCATCACAAGTAGGTAACGGCAATGTAAGAACACTTTTTAAAAATCGCTTTCTTTAATTCAACATAGCCGCCCAAATACCATTTTCCAAACCACTGAAGCTAGAGAAACGAAATTTGGTATGAAGGTGTACCATCACGAAAATGTTTCAATAAATGGATCAAACCACCGCTATGAGCGTGCAGCCCCCGAGGCGATATGGGAAAAGGTCTGCACAGCATGGGGCGCTGTCCCCAGAAAGTCTGATCACAATAAAGGGGGCGTAACCCTAAAAATTTGAAGTTGGGGCGCACACGGAATTCTGGGGCAGCACACCCAGCGAGGCGAACCTAGTATATTTATATACACGTATAAAAAGCTGTGAAATCTGAGCAAAACATAAGGTGATGTTCGAGCCTTAGGGTTGGTGTTGGTGGATTTTAAGGCCGCCAGCAGGAAGCAAATTTGCTGTATCATCACAAGTAGGTTACAATAAATATTGCAAAGCTTCCCTATGTTTCAATAAATATTTCATTCCCACGGGTGGTGGGTATGGGAAAAATATCTGCAACATGGAAGCACAGTGTCCTGGAGAGTGATTACGATAAAGGGGCGTAAGTACCCAAAAACCCGAAGTTAAGGCCGCAGCCAGCTACGGGGGGCGAGGACCTAAACGAGGCCGAGAGAGCGAGTATATATATTATACACGTACAAAAAGCTGTGAAATCCGAACAAAAACACCAGAGGTGCAAAAAGTGGAGCCAAGTTCTTTAGCCCTAAAAAGGTGTGAAATGGGAGACGGATAAGCCAAGTTCCTTGGTGACAACATGTAACAGGAACAAAGGAACTTGGCGCGAGGTGGCAAGGTTCATGATCCTCAAGCTATAAGGGTGGTGGGGATCCTAAAACCCACTACGTCCACCGCCACCAACGTTAAGGCTGTTGCCAGCTCGCGCCAAGTTCCTTTGTTCCTGTTACATGTTGTCACCAAGGAACTTGGCTTATCCGTCTCCCATTTCACACCTTTTTAGGGCTAAAGAACTTGGCTCCACTTTTTGCACCTCTGGTGTTTTTGTTCGGATAGTATGTATACTAGAAAAAAAGAAAATGAAATGACATTGTAATGGTATTTTTTGATTTGGGATTTAAGTAATGAATTACTGAATATTCTACCAGAACTTCTCCGATCAAAGATTGGAAAATTGGCTTAAGTAGTGGTTTATACTTTGAGTTAATGTACACTAAAGTATCACACCAAAATATTTTCTTATTTCAGTTTGTACTTTTGATATCTACGCTAAATAGAAACTTTGTAGCAGCATTTTCTCCAAAACTTTGTTGAGGTTGGAACAGAGTGAAGTTGACCCAACTGTTTTTATCGATTTCTGGGCTAAACCAAGCCTTGGACAAAATATCGGTTAGTCGGCACAAAATATGCACAAAATCCTGGAAGATTTTTATGCCGATAACTTGTTGTGTTTGTGGCAGCATGATGTTGAACAAATCACATTAGTTGTGATTTCACTGCTAAACCCAACCCTATTGTTTTCGATATCTGGGCTAGCACGAGCGTGCACAAAATATGAGATAGTGTTAACAGATAAGCACAAAATCCTGGAGTCGCTTTCATTCCTATAGCATATTGTAGTTGGGCCAGCGTGAAGTTGGCCCAACCACATTGTTTTCGATTTCTGGAGTAAACCCAAACATATTTTTTTCTGTTTCTGGGTTATACAGAGCGTGCACGAAATATGGGATACTGTCCACAAATTAGTCCAGATTATACACAAAATCTTGGAGTATTATTTCTTCCGATAGCTTGTTACGTTTGGGGCAGCGTGAAGTTCGCCTAATCATATTGTTTCAGATTTGTGCGTTGAACCCAACCCTTTTTCTATTTCTTTGCCAAATTAAGCATGCACAAAATATGTGATAGTGTTCTCAAATTAACACAAAATATGCACAAAATCCTGCTGTGGTTTTAATTCCGAAAGCATGTTTGCAGTTGGGCCAGCATGATGTTAAACGAACCACATTGTTTTTGATTTTTTGGATGAACAGAACCACTTTGTTTTCCATTCCTTGACTAAACAAACCACGCACAAAATGTGGGATGGTATGCACAAAATATACACTAAATCCTGGAGTGGTTTTTATTCCGATAGCTTGTTGTGGTTGGACCAGCTTTATGTTGAACCAAACACATTTTTTATTACTGGGCTAAACCCAACCCTATTTTTCCGATCTCTGGGACAATCCGAGCTCTGCAGAAAATGGGCGATAGAGTGTACAAATTAACACAAGATATGGACTAAACCCTTGAGAGACTTTTATTCTGAAAGCTTGGTATCGTTGGGCCAGTATGAAGTTGGCCAACCCCATTTTTTCGATTTCTGGGCTAAACCGAGCGTGCACAAAATATGGGACGGTGTGCAGTAATTAGAACAAAATATGCACTAAATGCTGGAGGTTTTTCACTCCTAGAGCTTATTGTGGTTGGGCCAGCGTAATGTTAAACCAACCACATTGTTTTCATTTATTTCTAGTCTAAACAGAACCCATTTTTTATTACTCTGCTAAACTGAGCGTGCACAAAATATGGGATAGTGTGTACAAATAAGCTGATAATCTTGGAGTGGTTTCTATTCCGATAGCTTGGTGTGTTTGAGGAAGTGTGAAGTTGCCCCAACCACATTGTTCTAGATTTCTGAACTAAACCCAACCCATTTTTTTCTATTTCAGGACTAAAACGAGCGTGTATAAAATGTGGGCTAGTCTACACAACCTAGTACAGAATATGCGCAAAATCCTGGTGTGTTTTTATTCTGATATCATATTGTGGCTGGGGCAACGTGATGTTGAACCTACCATATTGTTGTTTTAATTTCTTGACTAAAGTGAACCCATTTTGTCTATTTATGGGCTAAAGCGAGCGTGCACAAAATATTGGAAAGTGTGCACAAAATAGCACAGAATATGAAAAAAAATTCTGGAGTGATTTTTATTTCTATAGCTGGTTGTGATTTTGCAGGCGTGAAGTTCGCCCAACCACATTATTTTCGATTTCTGGTCTAAACCAAGCGTGCACAAAATATGGGAGAGTGTGCACCAATTAGGAAAAAATATGCACAAAATCCTGGAGTGATTTTTTTTTTTAACTTTATGTGGTTGGGCCAACTTCACGTACATGTATCTATCACTGGTAGATTCATTTGCAACTATTCCATATTACTCGAAACACCATTTTGAAAATGAACACGCTGCTAACCCTACTTTACGGTACATGAAATAAAAGCTGTTTTCACAAATTCAATAATAGCATGTACACTTATGATTCCACAATCATACTTTGTAAATCATTTTTTTTAAACATACAGACATTACAAAAACCTGACCTGATGACTGCAAATTAAGATCCATGTAATAACACTTCACGTATAGCTATCGAACTCCAACTGAACACATGGAATTATGGAAGTGTGCAGAAGTAGTTCTACTGCTTACCAGTAGGTAGGAGCATAGTACAAACTAGAAAAACTAGTATTTCATATTACTCGGCAATTCTATAATAACAGAAGTTCCTATATATACGTACGTTTCCGCCGTTGATTAAGCGTTAGATCTCTCGGCCCCAAAGAGAAAGAAAACCTCGTACTTTATTCAGTTTGATTCTACTGCGTGTTGAAAGACGTACCAACACGACTAGTGATTAAATTCATTACTTCATATTTAGATTGCGTCCCTTCGGGAAAATCATCCATGGTATCTGTTAGTGCCCATGTTTAGATACAATAAGGATAAATTTAGATGTCAAAGTCTTGTAACTAGGTTTGCGCTTAGCGTAAAGGTAGAACGTTGGATTATTAATTGGGCAGCCGGGATTGGATACCCACCAAAGTATTTTTATCTTATTCTTTAAATAACTTTAAGTATTTCAGTTTCTACGCATAATTTTTGCTCAGCATTCCTTTAATTTATATATTTTTTTTTTAAATTTTACAAAATAGTTCACGAAATGGTAGAATATTCATGTTAAATGTCCTTTTTTCCTTCATTATATGCAATGCCATCTTGTGATTTTCAGAGGGAGGCAAAAATAAAGTAACAGTTTCTCTATGACTTACTAAAAGTTATCAACAGGGTAACCACGACAATATTTACTTAATGAAGAGTCCAAAAACTTAAAAAAGAATTATGTCATGAAGTACATTAAACCTACTTTAACATATGCTGGAAGTTGTTTGGTAATGCTTAAAAGAGTACAACAATGTTAATGACTTACTTATTAAACTTTATGATATTATTTACGAAATATTTGTCAGAAGCTCTGTCTCAAAGTATCCGTACTGGTTTACTAGAGACATTATTAGGAAACGCAAGGTTAAAACAATTTATCAAATAAAGTCATACAAAACTGAACATTCAAAACCTTACTGTCAGGAATTAGTTCGAATGCGTAGGGAAGTCAAGAATGACATAAAAATAGCCTATAAGACCTTTATATAGAATTCTGAAAACAATATTAATAATGATCCAGGTCAACTGTGAAAATTTACTAAAAATGGAACAAGACCTCTTCCCTCAAATATACTAAAATTTAAAGATCGGGATTTGTGTATCACTGAAAAAATAACTAATGCGTTTGCATAGCATTTCCAATCAGTATTTCTATCTTTTTCTCAAGCATTCATTAGTTTTACAGTAATTCTACGGGTTATGAAGAAATTGGAATATTGTCTTTTGACCAAATACATTTAAATTAAATAGAAAAGGCTATCAATAATCTAAAATGCAAAACGACAATTACATCGGATGGCATCCCCTGCCATATAGTGAAAGGATATTTTTAAATATCCCTATTAATTGCGTTCAGCTTGGCACTAAAACCATGTATTTTCCCTAACAAATCTAAATCTGCTTTAGTTTGTCCTATATCTAAAACAAACGACATACGAGAAATTACCAACCACAGATCTATAGTAATCTTACCACTCTTTGCAAAAGTCGCTGAACAGGTTGTGTATCAACGAATTATTAATCATGTGAAGCCACTTATCTCAACTAAACAATATTACTTTATCTCACAAAAATCCACGGTATCGAACCTTGCAATTGTTACAGCGTTTATTGAAAATTCGTTGGACGAAGAAAAGCAAGTAGACATGATCTATATTGACTTCAAAAAGGCGTTTGATAGAGTAAATCACAATGTATTACTAGATAAATTAAATCACTATCACTTCTCTCCATCCTTGATTAGGTTCATGTGCTCTTATCAAACTAATCGCAGAGAGTCTGTTCTATTTAAGGAATACAAATCTCATGAATATACAGCACTCTCAGGAGTCCCGCAAGGCTCGAATCTTGTACTCTTGTTATTCTTCTTGTTCATTAATTAACTACTGGATAATGAAAAAGTGCTATTTGCGGATGACCTCAAATATATGCTAAAATTAATTCCATGGCAAATACCATAAAAACACTTCTAGACAGCTTTAGACACCTTTACTAACTGGTGAGCTATCAATCAACTTTAAGGCAATACGAAGTTTTATAATTCAGTAGAAATGAAACGATTTCTGGAATTAATTATTAAATTCATAGGTATGCATTAAGTTGGGTCGACGTAGTTAAAGATCTTGGTGTCACGTTTGAGATGAAATTAACGTTTAACAATCACATAAAAATAATCCAAATGAAGCTTTTAAAATACGAGGATTTGTAATAAGGATGGTAATAAAGTTTAACGCTTTTACATTAGAGTAAATGTACTATGCTTATGCTTTTTAGAGCGTTTGGAAAATAGTTCAAATTCACTTAGACTGCACATACTTAGTATCATTGTTACAATTTCGTGTCCCGTCATTAAAAACTCGCGTAACAACGGTGGTCTCTTCCACTGGAAAAACGCAAGAACAATATAATGATGAAGTCACGAATCTGGAGAATATGTACTACCTACAATGAAATTTGTAGAACTTCCATCGAATTGGATACAAGCCTATGTGATATGTCTTCCTCTTCCAAAGCATTTAGAAATATTGTAATGGAAATCAGTAATTGAGCATTTTAAATATTGATTTTTCTGAGATGATTTTCCTGAGATGACTCACTTGTGAATAATCAATGAAATGGCCATTATAGCTGTAACACAGAATCAAACCAGCAATTCCACTTTCATGTACAAGCCTATGTGCATGACGTTACTAAGTAGTCCCAGCATAAATAGTTTCGTAAAATATAAATTGTATATGAGAGACCCCATTGGGTGGCGGTTAACATGAAGTTCAACAAACAAATTTGAAGGTTCTAGTTTCGAATCTCAGTGCACAAAATTGAAATAAAATCTAATTGATATATTATCATGAAAGCAATAGACGAAATCTGAATATATAATTTTATGTATACTAATATAGAGTTAGTTACGTTGAGTCAAGATTTTTCCGGCAGAGACTCGATGTTATATCACCTATATTTTAAGATCATAAATTTGTAAAAAAAAATTGACGTGACAGGCCTGATTCAGGTTTGACGTGAGATGTTCGTAACAAATCTGTCACATGTCAGCTCGCAAATTTGCCACATATCAGTTAGCAACTTTGCTCCAAGCTTGTAATTGTACTCAAAACTATTCCCAACAATGTCTCTTACACCACTGGATGATCGCACCTACTCTTGAACACATGAACACAGGTTTGTATACTGATTGAAAAAAGGTATATAGCATCTAGGGTTGAAAGGCCACATGAAATAATGTTATTTGATTTACCAAAGAGTCCTAGCTCAGTTGGATTCGGATTTGGGATGTCCTATATCAGCGGCCGACTATTCTAAGTATAGTTTTTCCTGGATTTTTACTCAGTTGCACCGAAACACACGCGAGGAATACAACCTCATTATTGCACCTTAGGCCCTAGCCGTCTCCTTCCCTCTACCCTATCGAGGTCTGAGCCTAAATTGCTATAAATAAGTTCAAAATTTTATTTTGTTTTTGTCAATGATTTTTTAAGCTCCTCGGTGTTGCCGAGAGCTGCTATTACCCTTGTATTTAAGTTTTATTTTGGATCATTGCCTTTCAAAATAAATTAACAGTTAGAAACAAATTTTATGTAGAATGATGTTCGAAAAGTGTTGACATTAATAAAATATGCAATACGGATATGATTTTAAAGAAGAATAAATATTATAGCCTACTACTTTAGCTGCTCGATTCCCTAAGTTGGCAATTACATCGTGCAAATATCTACGGCTTAATGGCTACCGCCACAGACCGCTCGGCCACCCGACCGGCTTTCACAAAGTAATAAACAGTCATGAAGAACGGTAGTTCATCGAGTGACGCAGACAAAAGACTCAGTTCGCGGAACTCTATGTATACAGCTAATTTCGGACCTAGGAAACTAAAAGCTCGATTTTAATGCTTGAACCTGCATTTAAAAGGTCTTTGCTATACTAAATTACAGGGGAAAAATGGGTTAGTAGGACCATGCTGGGACCCCGTAGGGCGGTTTGAAGAAACAATAACTCAGAATGTGGCATTTCTAATGATAGCACTGACCCAAGACCTTGTTGGCGGTCAACACTTCGGGATCGTAATCTACGCTTTCATACCTTTCAAACGGTGTATCACACGTCAAAACGGTAAAGGGGTTAAAAAGTTATGATTATTTTTCTAGCCCAATCACAGAACTTTCAGAAATGATAGAAAAGTGTGTATGTCATTCTGTCTGTCTTTTCGCTTTACCCCAAAATTGTTGGTAGCAGGGGGTTTGGGGGTGAATTACAGGTATCGTATAGGCAAATTGATGCTTTTTTTTTGCAATAAAGGTTACCGTTTCCGAGATACGGAGCTTTCCACGGTCCAAAATCGACCATCTCATGTATGAAGACTATGTACTCTTTTTTAATAGGCAGCCTTACAAAAGATGTGATATCAGTACCAAAAAAAAACTCTTCGGTGAAAAGAAAAGAGTGACACAAGAATTCAACTTATAATAGAAGTGATATCCATTTTGCGAGTGACTCTGCTTGTATCAGTATGGTGAAAGGGGGGTAATACTGAGTCTCTTAACTTTATCACAAGGGAAACACTTACGCCATAGTGACACAAACAAAGTCACTCCCAAAATAGATATCACTTCTTTTGTGGGTAGAATTCTTGAGTCACTCATCACATGTGATGCCCTCACAATAGCTCAGCATATATAATGGGAGCTACTGCCACAAGATCTTCTTGCTGCACCTGTCCCTACTATGCAGCACTGTTGTCATATTTGTATCATTGCTAGGGGTGACTATATACCCTATTAAGCTCCATTTTGGAAGTTTCTCACTTTATTTTGTTATAATAATTCTAACTTGTATTCATTTGTGATATCAACATGCACGGCAGTGCATGAGTTAAGTTCTTCGCGTCAGAAAACGTCAGCACTGCCAGAAGCATGTTATACAGGAACAAGAGTTTATGGCAAAATCGACGATTTGGGGGCCCCGTAAGAAAAAAGATGTTAAAGATAGGAATATGAGATTTTGCCGTTAAGGAGATATGGTAAATATGTGTAGATGTACAAAATTTCATATTCGTATCTCAAACTATGTTCTAGTTGTGGACCCCTGAAATTGCACATTTTAGGCTAACTGACTCACTCAATCACTCACTGACTGACTCACTGACTCACTCACTCATCATATTGTTTAGGGTGTTTGGAGTAAGCTAGAAACATGAAATTTGGTATGAAGGTAGAGGATGATAAGTAGATACAGGAAAAATTCCGACATTTTGAAAAGGTCGCCATCTTGGATTCAAAATGGCCGCCAAACCTAAAATTTCAAAGAATACACAGCCTAAACGACTAAAGATAGAATAGTGAAATTTGGTATGAAACTACATCATTGGTAGCAAATTAAGAAAACTTTTTAAAAATTTGAAAAACTCGCCATTTTAGATTCAAAATGGCCGCCAACCCTAAAATTTTAAAGAATACACAGACTAAACGGCTGCCGCTAGAATAATGAAATTTAGTTTGACAGTACAACATTATTTGTAGATTATGAAAATATTACAAAATATCTCTAAAGACGCCATCTTGGATCCAAAATGGCGGGCGTCATAAATCCATTTTCCAACTGCTTGAGCCAGAGATACGAAATTTGGCATAATGATGTATTATCAAGAGTAGTTTAGGAAAACATAACGTTTTAAAAAAATTACCATCTTTGATTCAAAATGGCAGCTAAAATACCATTTTTCACATCGTTCGAGATAGAGAAATGAAATGTGGTATGACAGTGTATCATCACGAGGATGTCATGAAAATATAAGAAAACGTTAAAAATGTGTCCATCTTTTATCCAAAATACTCGCCTAAGCCCCACTTTATAACGACTGAAGCTAGAGAAACGAAATTTGGTATGAATGTGTACCAGTAGGTTAGAATAAATTCGGCTCGTTTCCCCTACTAGGGTACAGTTGCCAGCTGGAGCCTGATTGCGATAAAGGGGTGCGCCCCAGCGAGGCCATCTTGGAATTCTGGGGGCAGCGCCCCAATGAGGCGAAGCTAGTATATACATTACACAAGTGTAAAAAGCTGCGAAATACGAGCAAAAGCACCAGGGGTGCAAACTGTCCGGTCAACTCATTCAGCCTTAAAAAGTGGTGAAATGGAATATGGATGAACCTAGTTCCTCGCGTCAACTTCCAATACTCCTGCGTGTCCCACCAAGTTTTACTCGTCACAAACGTTAGCACTGCCAGGAACATGTTATACAGGCAGAATGTGGAAGTTTCCCCATTCGGACGCAGCGCTCTGGATTATGAGGGAATATCTGCATCATGTGGCGCAGTGCACTGCAGATTCTGGTTGTGATAACAAGACGCAGTTCCTCCAAACTCCTCAAGTTCGATGCGCGGCCTGCCGTGGGATTCATGGCGCAGCGACGCGAGCGAATCGAGGGGAGTATCAACACGTACGGCAGTGCATGCAGCCGAGTTCCGCGTGTCACAAAACGTCAGCATGCTATACAGGAACAAGAGTTTATTGCGAAATCAGCGATTTTGAGGTTCTGTAAGAAAAAAGATGTTAAAAATTGAAATATGAAATTTCGAAGTATGACGGTATATCATCACTAGTAGGTTACAAAATATCTGCAAAGACATCATTTTGAATCCAAAATGGCTGACTTCATAATCCATTTTCCAGAACGTTTGAACTAGGGATACGAAATTTGGCATAAAGGTGTATTAACAAGAGTAGTTTAGGAATAACTTACATATTTGAAAAAGTTGTTAACTTGGTTCGAAATGGCCGCACAAAAGTTTTTCCACACCATTCGAGCTATAGAAACAAAATTTGGTATGAAGGTGTACCATCACAAGTAGGTAGCGGCAATGTAAGGAAACTTTTTAAAAATCGCTTTCTTTAATTCAACAAAGCCGGCCAAATACCATTTTCCAAACCACTGAAGATAGAGAAACGAAATTTGATATGAAGGTGTATCATCACGAAAAAGTTTCAATAAATGGATCAAACCACCGCTATGAGCGTGCAGCCCCGGAGGTGATATGGGAAAAGGTCTGGACAGCATGGGGCGCTGTCCCCAGAAAGTCTGATCACAATAAAGGGGGCGTAGAACTAAAAAATTTGAAGTTGGGGCGCACACGGAATTCTGGGGCAGCACACCCAGCTAGGCGAACCCAGTATATATATACACGTACAAAAAGCTGTGAAATCCGAACAAAAACACCAGAGGTGCAAGAAGTGGAGCCAAGTTCTTTAGCCCTAAAAAGTTGCGAAATGGGAGACGGATCAGCCAAGTTCCTTGGTGACAGCATGTAACTGGCAACAGCCTTAGGGTTGGTGGCGATGGACGTAGTGCGTTTTAGGATCCCCACCACCCTTATAGCTTGAGGATCATGAACCTTGCCATCTCGCGCCAAGTTCCTTTGTTCCTGTTACATGCTGTCACCAAGGAACATGGCTCATCCGTCTCCCATTTCACACCTTTTTAGGGCTAAAGAACGTGGCTCCACTTTTTGCACCTCTGGTGTTTTTGTTCGGATTTTAACTACGAGATTGAACAGTATTGTGTATTTTCAAGTATAAATTGTTTCTTTTCAGTTTGATTTCGTTGTATACCCTACTCATGCATATTTTACTGTAGCACCATGTGTTTCAAGAAATATATTACTTTTGTAAAGATTGTTTAGCTTGCTTTAATTTTGGACACTAGAGTAGTTACATTAAATTCCTCAAGATAGCAACAATTCACATGGTTATACGGTCATTCCGTATCATGGAAATTGTTAAACGAAATGTGCCATACCGTATCGAAATTATTATTAAATTCATACTCGTTCATGGTGTAAGGGCTGTTTAACTGAGTTCACTCGAATCTTAGACGTCCTGAGTGTAAGATGTGTAAAGCTCTTAGATGTGATTCAGATTATATTCTTAGATATGCGTTTTATAACAAGTAAAGCAAAAATCATTCTACGGTGTTTTGAGCTTATTACTTTACAGTTGTTTGAGGTTAGCTCGAAACTAATATAGTTCAACAAATCATAGATTTTATTACTATCAGTTGTGATGTTAGTCCCAATGGAATACGTAGTATGTACGAACAATACAAGCTATTATAGTAGATTCCAAACCACTTTTGCATATGAATCAGAGGCAGAATGCGAGTCCACGGACCAGAAACTGAACTCACACGCTAGAAAGCGACCTCACATTGCCGCTTTATTTTTCCTTCAAGTTAGTTGTATTACAGTGTATTGACACGAGCCCGTATGGGACATTGTACCACCAACTCTCTAAGTGTTGAGTACAGGTGTGATATGAAAGAGCGTATCTGTATCTTTATTGAAGAAAAATCCAGACACACACTATCTTCATCTCTCAAGTGACAACCGATCATCAATGTTAAAACAACAAAGAGAAAAAGCTGCAGAGCGATATTTTTGGATAATTAACCAGAATCTATTACGAAAACACCAATGACAAGCGTCTGCTAAGGCACGTGACAGGGCAATAAATGAAGCGGTGTGAATGCTGTTCCAATTGAATTAATATGAAACGCCAAATGATGTTCGAGAATCGCCAAATGATGTTCGAAAATTGTTCCTGAAATACCCTCTTTCAAATTTTAACAACGCTGAGATGGTACATGCGGTGCATTGTTTTTTAATGTTTAGTTTTGAAGCGAGATAACCTCTTCTGGTGTTGCTCCTACTATGATGTGATTCTAACACTATGAACTGTTTAATTATACTAAAGCATCAGTTCGATCTTGAAAAAATGTTTGACCAGTTTCTTCTACTGTGAGTTTCTCTTCGGATAACTTTACGTATGAAAGAGTGATACTTTATAATGTTTTGAACTCTCTACTTCTTTAGTTCAAATGCATTTAAAAATGCACATCTGCAGACCGGAACTATTGATCCACTTCGAAGTCGAATAAGGTTAATTGAACGAAAACAACTGCTAGGACTCCGTCCAGCATAATGCGACATTTCATAGTGTTTCACGAAAAACGCGTCTTCTGTTGCTTCTGCTTTAGTCCAGTAGAACGCGTAATGAAACGGAAACCCATCAAATTTTTTAACTAAGCTGAACTGATAGTTTCTCAGTTACATCACATTATTTTTATTCGAAGTTTCCCATGTGTTAATATTTCGTAACTTTTTACTTGAGTATGTGTTCGGAACGTTTTGAGGGTGTGTATTCATCACAGAGCCTTCATGGTGTGAATACAGGAAAACAAAGGTCTAGCAGCTTATCTCATACCAAATGTCATATTTTTGTACCGTGAGGAAAAGAACGATAACATACCTGGAATACTACCGTTAGTCAGGAAAATAGTCTGCATCGGACTCACAACACTGCCAATTCTTAACCAGTTATTGAATCCTGACAGAAGTTATCGGTCTTAGAGGCAAAGAACTGAGTCACTGTTCGTAGCACCTCGTCCTCATTCTACAGTTTTTTTTCCGGAAAGGTCGTTTAGCAAGCTGCTAGAAGAACAGTGGTCTGTTGGTTCAAGATCTGGTTAACAAGCCGGGTGGGAAAGTTTCTCCCAGATACATTCCTCGATATTAGCACAAGTCCCTGCCGTGTGTGGACGCGCGTTATCACTGTGAATGCGCACACCCTTCCAATTAATCAGAGCAGGACGTTTCTCCAACAAAGCAGTCTGTAGGCGTTGAAGCTGCTGACAGTAGACATCTACATTGGTTGTCTGGTTACATATAAAGAGCTCAAAGTGGATTTTCCCATGAATATCCCACCGCGCAGATCTTGTTCTGGCACAGGTCTGCAGCCCCCTTTACATACCTACTACGTTTACGTGTAATGTTATAGTAGAAACCCACTTTCACGCTCTGTCACCATTCTTTCCAGAAATGGATCACATCTGTAACGGATGAGTAGGGAACTGCAGGTATCAACTCACTTCTGCTTCTGGTGAGGCGTTTACGCATAGGATACACGTTTTCGAAGTTTCGATACGTACACAAAATCATGAAGATGAACGGTTGAATGGGTGATACGGAGTTCGCTGGACAGTTCTTTAAAACTGGCCATTGGATTTGCTTCCACTGCTCGCAGGGTATTGTTGTCAACCTGCCCAGGTCCCTCTTTTCATTGCTTATGGGTGAGGGTGCTGTCACCAGAAGCGGAACCTCTAGAACCGCCTCTGGCAGTTTCGTACATCTACAGCACCCTGGTCATATACGGCATTGATATTTCCTGCCGCTTCACAGGCTGTATGTCTTTGGTGAAATTCATACAGAATGACTTGTTGTACGTGGTCCTCCGACATGCAATGATCAAGGACAAGCCACATAGAAATGTGGATTAGACCGTTCTCATTCTACACACTACTGCACAATCAGTTGCCATGTATGACTCAGCTGTGGCAAGTGCCGTCAACTTCACTATTCGCTCGTCAGATAGTGTCATTGCAGTGGTCAACGCGCAAACGGCATTACTTATGGCATAACCTGATATCTATGTCACAATTAAAGAAAGCGATACATTTCATACCGTAAAGCAACAGACGCACAAAATGCAAGAACTTTAAAGTGTGGAGTAGATAGCTGATTTTGAAACAATGATGAGATTGGAGATGACGGATTTTGAAACACCCCCTCAGCTTTATCATGCAATAGAATAGGAAATGATGAATTTTGAATTAACCCTTTATACCACGTTGAAGAGGTTTGGAACAGAAAATTCATTCATCTTGCTTTAAACAATGGAGCAGGCGAGTTTTGAATCTAATCCACTTATTTGCTCCTATTTTATTAACACACTTACATATTATAACTTGCATAAACATCGTGTAATTGTTGCAGGAATTCTATTACAATTTTCAGTTTGAGAGTGTAAGTAGAGTTTTATAGAATTTATACAAAGTTTCACCCGGGAAGAGGTTAAAGTGTGCCCTAGGTGTCGCGCGATATTTGAAACTTCGGAGGGTATGGATGAACTAAAATCTGGTGCCAAGGATTGAACGATGACCCAAATCTATTAGCTGTCTCCGGGTTCTGTTACTCACTGTTTACTAATAACTAGTTAGTATCACCTAACAATGTGAAGTCATGCAGCTATTAGAATGCATTCATTTGCATACTGAGGAATGGTAACCTAAAATATTTGATGGAGTTTATGTGCGAAATTTATTTCATTTCTGAGTAAATTATGACTGTAAATACTGTTTTTCTTTTAGTATGAAAGTAGTTCTTGATATGTTTTATAATTATATGGTTCATTTGATTGGGTAGATTGTTTTGTATAAACTAAGCTGCTTAAGTGTATTTCTTATATGTCTTTCTTTCATGTATATATCTATGGGGACTATAGGTATTTTCCTGTACAGTTCCAATTTGTTTGCAACCCACATTTCTTCCATGTATCGGATCCAAAATCTTTCGAACTTTTCAATCTTTTTGTACATATGTTAGTGTGAAATAGCTCGTATCCATATATGACTATTGGCCTGAGGATGGATAGATATGATCTCATATTGACTGGTAGCGAAAGTGTTGATCGGAAATATGATTAGAGTAAAGAATGTGCTTTAAAACTAGTAGAATTTCTATCTTTTATGGGAGCTTTGAAGGTTAGTCTTTGGTCGAACGTTAAGCCTAAATATTTTGCTGTTGTTTTAGGTTTAATTTTTGTATTTTTTATTATGATAAATTTATCTTTGTCCTTTCGAGTAACTCTGCCAGATGTACAATAATACCAAATTAAATTGCGTTAGGTGCGCTATTGTTTTGAAGAAATTTATTTAAAAAAAGAAGTATGGAATAACATTAGCAGTTTATTATCTTTGTAGCCTTTCTGTTGCTGCTAAAAGTAATTGTAAATAAAGTTTAATGACCTCTTTTAAAATTTTATCACCGTAATTCATTTATCAAAGGCAGACAGGAGGAATATACACCGGACATCTGTGGTTAATTTTTGCGATATATATCTTAATTTGCATTATATCTATCTTAAGGTAGTGAGGATTTAGGCAGGATTTTACTAATGCCATGTGATTTACAAGCATAATATTCTGCTATTTTAATAGGAGCAAAGTAAATTATTTCACTCACATTTGCACTATTTCTTTGCCAGTATAGGATTTTTCTGCAAATATCTATTGGCGAGTATTACCTGTTTATTTTTTGGGGCGACTTTAGAATAAAATTTTAAATTATCAAAAATATTTATCATAATTTTTCGAGCAACTATAATATAATCGATGTATGAAATGAATACCGTCTTTTATTTAAACAGTTTTTGTTACCTTGGTTGCTAATTCATATGATTTAACCCAGTGTGCCCCAATATTTATCTAACTTTATGGCAGGCTGCTTAAGTTTACGATTTCAGTCAGGAATAATGTTACCATCTAAGAGATTATTGGTTCTTCATTTATTACGGTAAATAAATATTTAAAAATAAATGGCATTGAGCTCTAACTGTAATTACGTCAGAATTGTCAGTTTATGTAAGTAGAGTTTCACAGAGCTTTTAACGTTTTGTAAGCGTAAACTATTTAAAATACGGGGAGGGGGAAGTGCTCGAAAATATTGAGTTTTAGTTTAGAATTGCCAACTCTATTTTTAAGATATTGGCATCTCGATTTATTTCAGTTTAGAAACCGGATATTAACTTACCAAAAATAATTAATGTACTCACTTCAAGTTATTGCAAATACAATTTGAGTTTAAGCGATATCCGTAATTCAACAATGTCCTTTATTTTGCTATATGTCAAATGTGTAGTGGTCTAAGAGAGTTCCAGAAAATCATCCTGAGGAGGGTGTGTAAAAAATAAAGATGAACGAGATTTCCAAAAATTCATCCAGTTCAAAGAACGTTAAAAATGAAGATAAGGAAGACAATTAATCCAGATCGGGCTTTAAAATTAGAAAAATGAGAAGAAATTCTATTTTCTCAGTAGCTAACTAAGCCATTTAAAACGTCACACTTTTTGGCTCAATTGACATATATGCTAACATATATTGCTTTTATAAATATAGGTATTGAATTATCATACAATAGCATGTGATTTATACCAAATTTATTTTCTAGCAACCATTCCCCTGTCTATTCCACAAATTACGCCGGCGCATTCGCTTAATGGTTCGGATATACTGGCTGCATTACTGTGTCATCAGAAGTCTTCGGAATACGTTTATCGTTCATGCTTTCTTAATACGCTGATACTTACTTTTCGTATTTGTCCATGTTCCGCTCTCTTTCTTCCCTTGTTACGATGACAGCTTAATATCTGTTTATCAGGTATCATATACTGTATATGTGTCATTGGTTGCTGCCTGCGTACATACACAGGAAGGTCCCTCTACATAGATATGTCCAGGAGCCCTACATCAATAGTAACTTCGCACGTTTTTCTTCTCTGAACCTCCTTTTCGCCTTTGTCGACATTGATGCGCCAAAAAGGACAACTTCACATGAGTTATTGCCTTTAGAGTTTCTGGGACATGTCATCAGCTACAAACTCAACTGGTAAGCATTTGGAAATATTGCAAAGTGTTGCATCATATTCAAGCTATCGCGATTAACGTTTATGCTCAGAGCCATTTATGAGAATTCACGTTCCCGGTTGATTATCTCTCGAATGTTAAATAATTAATAAACTTTCTTATCTATTTTGTAATTTCATGTTCTTCATTTAACCACCGACTGATATTTATATTTAACGCCTTTATTTCGGGAGATGATGTGGATGAATTGGTTTTGTCTCTAACATATTATTTCTGGTTAACCATCAGTATCTTTCAACAAACTATTTAGTTGGATTAACGAGTACAATTAAGGTGGAGCTACTAATCAAAATCGAAAATCTATTTACTATCCAGTAGTATCCACTATTGAATATATTTTACACCATTGAATATATTTTACGAACTTGTGATGTGCAGCTAATGATCTCGTACTCATAACTAAGTTGTGAAACGAAACTAAGAAATAGTATTTCCCACAACAAGTCCATTGTGGAAATAAAGATTCTCAAGTAATAATGAGTTTCAAAAATTTGTTGAAATTTTCATTTAGCATTATATTTTGTTTCAAGCTAATGACTTCAAGGCAATCTAAGTAGCAGTACCACAAAAATACCAGAGGTTAGGGGCTACACTTTTGGGTCCTAACAATATAATTATTTTGGTGTTATAAATATTATAATTTTTAATAGAAACTTGAATAAATGGGGTAAAAAGTGTAACGACAAATATAATTAATAATTAATTATAACCTTATAATATATTCCAAATGAACAGAAAAGACTAAAATAAAAGAATATAAACAAACAGAAAACACTGTCACGTTGACATAAGTATTCATACTTTTACAAGTTAACATGTCGTTGTCTCATTTTGCGTATTTTCACACCAAAAACAAATTGCAGGCTAGTAGAGCATAGCAGAGAGATCCAATATGAAAATAATACATTTAAATGTTGACGCGTACACTGTAATGGGAACACCCTGTCCTCCTCACTTTGGGTAACACTGGGTGATACTACGTAATATGTTCTGCGACATGACAAAACCAGATTTATTCATTTCTGATTTGTTCATGGTTTCTATATAATACCCATACAACAATAAAGTAAAAATAGTATTTTTAGGTACTATGATTCTATCATAGATTTGAGTAAAGGACCTCTATTTTACAGAAAAAATTTGTAAGGCAACATACTTTTGATCTTAGATAACACTATTTTGTTTTCTTTGTAAGATTAAATAGGTATATATATTCATCAATATACAAATGAATGATCGATTTGTCAACGTTACTTGTTCCTGCAAAGCACAAGAATTTCGTTCTGTAATATCGACAGAAGCATAACAATCGCTGAAATTTTGCTTGAGAGAGTACACAACGTATAAACAATTATTGCAATGTATATTTAACAGAAAATATTTTTCTTAGGCATATTCGTACAAATTACCTATGCAATTATCATGTTGTGCCTATTACAGAGGACAAACGTAATTTACCTTTTAAAGTTGCTTACTTATACCTACAACGATCATGTTTTGTTTTATCTTCCAAACAAAGCATACATATCCTGTTACTTCAAAAAGGAGTTCTAATAATGTTGATAAAATGTTTAGCTGTTATGATACTAGATATGTCGCAAAAATAGTCTGTTGCTATGACATCCACAAAATGTACATAATTAGCATTAATACCAGTACCATAGTAACCGTACGTCAACACGGATAAAAATCAGCTGTACCATTACAACACTGAAGAGATGTTTAGTATGTTACTTTTACTTCTGTTAGAATTATGTGCATAAGTTCACTTGTCTATACCAATACTTGGAAGTCGGCACTCTTCTGACATGAATTATAGGTGTTTGCTGCAAGTTCATGAATATATCTTATAGCTTCATGTAACATACTTTTCATTTATTTTGACATTACAGATTTTTGTATGAGAAACACAAAACGTTTCTTCTAAAAACGCAGAAATATTAGGAGACTTGTGTTCGTGCCAAATCATATTCTATATTAATTATGCATTCTAGTAATAGAAAATTGTTCAATACATAGTCGATCTTATTGGTTTCATTTACACATTAATTGTCTATTATTTACATTGAACCTAACAACTGTTGAGAAGGTACCTACAAGTATCCACACGGCTCTATCTCTTTGAGCATGCTCTTAGCCCCCTTTCCAGATTACAACATATTTAACCTCGCACTTAAAGATAATATTGTTTCTAAGATCGGTTTGTAACTAAACGGACTAACAAGTCCGCCAAGCCGACAGTAGATTTACGGTAGAGCTGCCTTAAATTAACTGGACCGTGATACACAGGAAACCTGCTGATCATCCTCAACAACGTGGAAAAGGAATAATTCAAATCGGTTGATTAGTTCTCACGTTAGAAACAAAAAACTGATTTCGGCCTGTATTTCCCAAATCATTCCGACAATACTTAGAATAACTATTTAGTTATAAAAATAAGTTTATCGAATTGTATACTTTTAAACTAAATTACTTGAGAATAGGACTTGAAAAGTGAAAATTCCAAATGTTCTAAGTGCCAAATATAAAATATTTGCAAGAGAAGAAACAATCTTAATAGTATTGTTTTAATATAATGAACTCAGTGGTGCTTGTTTTAACCTCTTTCCCATTGATTTGGTACTTGAAACAATGATCGGGACATGAAGGTAGGCACATCGAACATGCTAGTGGACAAATCTTTTTCGAACAATGGAACTTGAAATATTTGGGATTTTCACTCTTCAATAATTGAATATCTCTATAGCTCTAAGCAGAAATCTGATTTCAGCCACCATTTTTCAACATGGCACTCGGGAAACTATTTACCTCTGACTATGAGGTTTAAAATAAATCTTTAGACATAAACAAGCAACATATTGAGTTCTATATTTTAAACTAAATATTTTGAAAAAAAATGAATAAAATCAAATGGTTAGTTCTCAAGTGTTATTAAAATAACTTATTTAGGCAGTCATTTTCCTATATGGCGGTCAGAAAATCCATACAACGATGCCTATGTGTCTTAAAAGTATTGTACTTTGTCATAAAAAATAGGTTCCCGAGTTTGATACTCTCACATATGAAATTAACTTTTAAAAATACAAATGGCTTCGAGTCAGAGTTAACAAACATCGCTTTTAGATGAAATTCAGTTATTATCTTTTTTCTGGTTCCTGTTTCAGTACACTACTTATACGATAAGAATGAAAGTGTTGCACCTAAAATAAAGTGTGAAAACAGTGACAACATGTGTCTATTTCATTCAGAATCTTATCAGAAGCTAAAATTTTATCCTTCGTTTTTGTAATATTTAGTTCAAGGCGCTTGGTTCCCTTTGGTTGAAGAACATGTATATACAACGAATTATTTTGCTTCTACAAAGTCCAACTTCGGGATAAAAGTACTGCTTTCAAGTATTTACAACTTTCGGCAGGATACAAATTATTATACTGATCTAAAGCCTTAAACTTTATCGTTTTCTCTAAGCAGGAAATTCTAGAGCAGACAATTTTACAGCAATAGTGGATGTTATTCCCTTGACATAAGAATGTTCAATTTCATTTTCATTTTACGTACAATTTATATATTGCCTTGCATTGCCCTCTATCTGGCAGTTTCTAAAACCTTGCAAGATCCATGGCCATTACGAAAACGTTAATAATGGAACTAAATAACTTATTTAAAATGAATGTTATTGGGTCTAAAGAATTAATGAATAGGGTCTTGTGCAGGTTTTTGAATATTCACGTAATTACCATGATTAATTCACTAGGCCTTTGACCGACAGTTAAGATATTTTAATTTCTCGATTCTTCTTCTTGATTTACTGCCTCGACACGTGCCTTACAATACGTTTTTCATTTTTACTTTCATAATATTTTCTGCTTAGTTTACCAAACTTACAACTGTGCAGCGTTTTTTCTTTGTTGTTTTAAATTTTACGATCGACTGCCATTTGAAAGATGAAGGTAATGTATCTCTGAATTTTTCTTCATTAGAGATAAAGCTACGCTCTTTCAGGACACATTTTGTACTAATCGCCTATACAGTTGTTGGTACAATGTACTGTACGGGTCGTGTTAATGTACTTTAATCCAGTTACCTTGAAGAAAAGGTAAAGCGATAATATGAGGTTGCTTTTTAGCGCGTGGCTTCAGTTTCTGAAACGTTGACACACATATTGCCTCGGATTCATATGCGAACATGGTTTGAATTCTACTATAACAGTTAAGATTCTTCTAGTATCGTTCGTACCTAGTACGTGTTCTATTGGTACAAACAGCACAACAGATAGTAATAAAATCTACGATTTGTTGAACGATATTAATTTCGAGCTAATCTCAAGCTACTGTTAAGTATTTAGTAAATACATTTATTACATCTTACTTTGAATTTTAATGGCCTTTGTAGAATATTTTTGCTTTACTTGTTGGCGAACTCTTGTCAAGGAATATATTCTGAATCACATCACTCAGATATCTTACACTCATGTTCGAGTGAAATCAGTTAAATTACACTTATGCCTCGAGCGAATATAAGCTTAATAATAATCTCGATACGGTATGGTACATTTCGCTTAATACTTTTCGCGATACGGTATAATCCCATAACCATCCACACTCTTGCTAGCTTGAAAAATTTAATGCAAATAAATTATTGAAGGGAACTTCTGTGATACTGACTAATTCAGATTAAATCAATTGAAACTATTTAAGTTTTATGTAGATTAAAATGTAATTAAATATGTTAAAAAGACAGCAACTGTAACTACAATAATATATTCTTTAAAACACATAATATTGCTAAAATCCGTGCATAGATACGAAATATATGGTGAAAAAAGTACATTTGATAAGAAATTAATTTTGCCACACTGGAAAGAGTATTGGATATATAATTTGTTTAAAACCATAGAAGTACACATAAAATATTCTATGGTTGGAGTAACCATAAAAGGATATTTGTAATAGTTAAAATTGGGACAGTAATATTAAGGGCTGCAAAAATAATACTAGTATTGCTAATAGTGTATTGTCATGACAATACATATGGTTGGGTGTATTGTCATAATTACAATACTCTGAAAAATATTTTATGGTAAAATTATTGTTTCAAGTTAAATTAACAAGTTTTTTTGTCAGTATTATAGCAAATTATACAACAATGTATAGTTGTATTACCAATGGGGGAATCATGTCTGACCACAGTATATAGTTACAACTATATTAATATTGCTGTTCAAGAAGTTCTGCTGGAGTATATTATTAATCCTACTTTCTCGCGATTGCTGCCAGAATATGTTTTGCTGGACAGCTAAGCTTTCATTACCATACAGCGGTAACATCTTCAGAGCTGTAACTTGTGGCCAAGCCAAGTAGTACGGGCCCGCAGGGCCACTTTTGCCATGGGCCCACTAAAAGGGGTCACCACGGCGAGACTTCTGGCTATTTTAAGCCACTTTCGTCCTTTTGATTTAATTTAGAATGTGTTTGAAAATTAACTTGTATTTGTATTAAAGAACCGGATATCTGAAAAGGCACAATGATACTTTGTAAGTTATTTGATTGATTTAGATCTCGTTTTTTCGTTTTTAAAAGAGCACTTGAGCACTTGAATTGCACAGGAATATAGTTCCGAGTTCATTTGGCGAAATTTTCAGGAGTTGAAGTTTCGGACGATGAGTCCATGCCTTCTATATGTGAAACGTGTTAGTGGCAAAAATGAATTAAAAATTGGTCATTAAAGACAGAACGCAACTGTCGCAGTTCTGTACTGTCAGGAATATATAAGAAATATAAAATAATTTAGAAAATATGAAGAGAAATTGGAGAGGGGAGATGGATATCGGCTGCTGAAAGGTGACTTGAATCACTGAGATGTTGTGTGTATAGGCTGTATTTGATTATTAGTTATATCGGAGTTGTAGTGTGGTAGATAATTGATTTATTTTTTACACGCAGAAAATACTTTCTGAAGTATGTCAATAATTGTAGGTATTTTATCTAACAGTTTGGGTGTAGTCTTGAGGGTATTCAAATCATCACTGAGTGATAGAAGCAGTTCATTGCTAGTTAGATCTTGAAAAATCTTGAAAAATTCTTTGAATATGTATCCAATAATGACATTTGAAGTGTTTGTAGTAGAGGCTACCGGAGCAGTAACTGCAGTAGGTGAAGCAAATTTTTGGGCTCCCTGAGGAGATGTCTCGAGAGTATTTGTTCTTTTAAATTTGGCGTCTGATTGTTTTTGAATAATTTTTTGAAGAGTTTTGCACCCTCTGTAATTAGCTGTGTGGGTGCCGCCACAGTGTACACAGTGGGGTGGATCATCAATGTTTTTCTTTGGGCATTGTGAAGATAAATGAAGCTGTCCACATTTGACACAGCGAGGTAAATTGTAGCACGATGACTGTACATGTCCGATGCGCTGGCATTTATGACATTGGAGAATAGACGAACGTTTGTAAGGTTCAACTTTGATAGCATGATGGACTAAATATCGTAAAGTAAGAATTTGAGATGAATGTTCATCTTGACGAATCGTAGCTAGAAACAGTGGATATCTGATTTGGGCCTTGGTAGTATTGTCCTTACCATGCATTTGTGTGACAAACTACAGAGAATCCTTGTAAAACAAGATCAGCAATGATATCTTCAACAGAAGTGTCAAGTGGCAATTTTCTGATGACAACTTTTGTGGTACGATCTGGTCTTTTATGTTCAATAGCAAATTGAACTTTTTGCTGTAGACAAAAGGTTTGAAGCTTATCAAAATCTTGTTTTGTTTTGGTCTGAAATTTAATAAAATCAGATGTATGTTTGATGACTGGACGATCCTTACAAATTGCAGATAAGCTTTTACAAAAAGTATATCTCTCAGTGATACCATACAAGAAAAAAGCAGGTGGATATGGAGTGCGAGCATTAATAGGCTTTTCATGATGAGCTGTATTTTTAGAAGAGTCTAAATTGTCTGAAGTTAGTGGTTGAAATGAATTTGAAGTAACAATTGGTGTATTGTCAGTTGAAACTGTTTGTAATTTGGCAGATTTCTTAGGAAAATGAAAATCATCAACGTCCATAGACGGTTTGTCAGGTGTCCCAAAAAAGGGCCGATTTGAACAAGTGGTAAGACGTCATATTTGAGAGAGGAAGACGAGGAGGATTTAGAAATATCACTAGATGTAGCAGCCTTTGCAGCAGCATCTTCAGCACGTGCAGCTTTTACGCGTGCAGCACGTTCATGACTAGCTATCATGGTAGCATCATTATTATAGGTTATTTTATATCGAGAAATTTCACTAGGACTCAAGCAAAACTTGAAGTCGGGTTTGTTCATTTCTTCAACAAGGACGGTAACATCTTTTACTTTGAAACTCATAATTATTCCGTGTGACTTGTGGTGTACTGGACCTGTATATATATGCTGCTCGTAAGAAAAGCTCTCCTCCTATTGATTGTCGTCTTTAGCCAATGTTGTTCTACGATGTGCGTGGTGGAAGCTGTGCTCTGATTGGCTGTTGGCTCGGGTTGCTCTTGTGCTATCTGCTGCATTAGAAGTTGAAGCCAAATATCAAGAAAGTGATAACTATCGTTTCTGTTGATGGAGGCTACTGCACAACTCGTCCGAGTGGTTGAGGAAATTACATTGCAATTTAACAACAAAGGACACACCATCGGAATCTTCCTGGATACCTCTAAGGCTTTTGATCGTGTTCGGCATCGAGGACTCTTATACAAACTCAGCAAATTGGGCTTCCATGATCAATATCTTCGCATCTTGCAATCGTACTTACATAACCGCAGCTTTTATGTTAGCTTTCATGGCTACGACTCTGTAACTCATCCTATCACCGCTGGAGTACCTCAAGGATCTGTTCTTGCACCGTTACTATTTAATCTATATACTTCCGATATTCCAACCCATGTTCACACTAAATTAGCTACCTTCGCTGATGACACAGCTATTTTTGCTTCTTCTCGAAATCTCCGTTACTACCACTTATATGCTCAAAGACATCTTAACTCCATTGAAGATTGGACTACAAAATGGCGAATGAAGCTCAACGCTGATAAAACCAACGTTGTACATTTCTCTAAACGATACACAGGACTTTTACAGCCACTCACGCTTTTTGGAACGCAACTTCCATATAGTCAACATGCACGCTACCTCGGCATTGATTTGGATAGAACTCTGCTATTTGGTCAACATCTCAAAACTATCGCCAGTCGAGCTCTAAATCGTCTTCTTGCATTATATCCGATACTTCGCAGTCGTGAACTAACAATCGAAGCCAGACTCAACACCTACGTCATGATGATTCGTTCTCTTCTGACATATGCTGCCCCTGCATGGCAACATGCAGCACAAACTCATCACATACCGCTTCAACGTGTCCAAAATCGAGCAGCTAGGATTATCACAGGACATAGTAGAGACACACGTATTGCACAACTCCATGAAGATTTGTCTCTTCCGATGCTCCAAGATGTCATTGATTCTCAATGCCGTTCCTTCTGGAATCGTGTCAACAATTCACCTTATCCTACCTTAAACACCTTGGGCACTGCCCAACCAATCCGTCATACTCACCGCATGCCCCATCCAAGATAACCACTCTACTTACACCACAGACCACCTGTCTGAAACTCATGATTAATCACTCCAACTTCAAATCATGATCATTACTTTTTATGGAAGGAACTTTAATGTAACTCAGCCTCACTGACTTAACTTAACATCGTTGCCTCGCTTATACAATTGCTTTCCTCTCTCCTTGCCTCGTCAATCATGCATTACATTCATTGCCTTAGGGATGCGACAGTTGCTCCCTAATCAACTCATTTATTTATTATCTCACATCCCGCCATTAATAACCACATGGAAGTCATGAGCTTCTAGCTCGACACTTCGCACATCTAAAAGTCATTATTCTCTCGGTTCTCGGTTCTCGGTTCTCGGAGGACCTGTGTGTTCGAATAAATAAAGCTTCGTGTATTTCCCTGTCCCAAAAGTTCTTCTTTAGAATTTCTTTAGAATTTCAGTTTGGTCCCACAAGGTTGTATGTTTATGGTGTATGCAGTGTTCAGCTATACCAGATTTCTCCGGTTGCCACAGTCGGGAGTGCCGATGGTGTTCCTTCATTATATCTTCTATGTTTCTTCCTGTCTCTCCTATGTATGTAGTCTTGCATCTCTCGGGTTAGCCTCCCAGAATTCTGGGGGCATTCCTGTTCCTAGATCTGGCCCTGAATGTCAACCACTATCTATCAGCTCATTTCTGATAACATTACTAAAGATGCATGTGTCCCATTATATGAAAAATTATTGTTAAACATTCACATAGCAGATCCCATTTTCGCAACATTTATATTCAATGTCGATTACTTGTTCGAAAAAATGTAGTTATCAATATAAAAGCGTTATTTTACATATCAGCTCATAAATCACTAAATTACAAAACGTTTTGGAAAAATTAACCAATGTTTTACAGAAAATCGGTAACGCGTATGACACAGAAATATGAATTATTATAAAATAGTTTGGAAACGATGACAACTGGTATTCTTGGTGACGGGAACACTCACAGTATTTATCTATTATGTCAAATAATGTTTGATGCCAAGTTTGTTGTGGATATCTCCAACGACATAGACCAAATTTAAAAAATAGATTAGAAACACTGACAAGTAGTATGCATGGGAAAGGGAATTACATTATTTTCTTGTTGTGTTGAATAATGTTCATGCCATGTTTGATGTTGCTACGTCTAGCGTAATGGAATCAATTAGAAATGATTCTTAAAAAAATAGGTTGGCAACACTAGAAACTGTGATTCTTCTGGGCGAAAATATACACAGTATATTTATATTGTATCGAATAATGGTAGTGTTAATTTCCGTACATGTAGGTTTAAGGAAAAAGAAAGAATTTGAACAAGTGAATTATTTAAAAAATCTACAGTAATCAGTCATTTCTGAACAATTATAACCAAGAATATTTTTTTCTCTTTTTTTTACACACAGCTGGGCTACTAAACAATATTATAAGATCGTGTTTATATACCTTTGCTATCAACTGACCTAACAAACTAGTTTATTTTCCTTGGAATAACATTTAAAGTAACCATGAAAAGAGACTGCTTTAACTGAAACTGAATTGTTACGATATTTGCATTATTTGAATAAATCAGATAATTTGAAACATTTTCTTTGTTGCACATCATGCGTTTTAAACCTGTCTAGGCCTATTACATATACACTCTAGCAGTAAGATGCAAAATTTCCGTAGTTGAACTCACTTATGATATCAGATTAATAAAAAAATAGTATATTATGCATCAAATATAACACCAAATATGTATAATTCATTTCGATATATTTTAACTTCTGAATATAGTCTTTATTCTTACCTGCAGCCGGCAGTTTAAAAGAATTACTTGGAATGTTTGTCAAAATAAGAAAAAATAATATTTAAACTAAAGATACTAGATGGTAGAAAATGTGCATGAAACGTTAGAGTTAATAGCAATAGAATTGCGATCTGTGGTTTTAATAAAACCTCTCGCAACGAAATTGTGCTTTACGTGGGTATCACTAGTTAGTAAAAGAACTTAAAATGACATTAATATTTAGTTACAGTTACTACCAATAAAACGACAAATGCAAATGGATTAGTGAACAATTAGTAATGAATACCTATAATTTTGTATAATTGTATTCACGTTTAATGAACGGGTGGGCGAAGGTATTTAACCCTTAACACTCGACAACGAGTAATGTAATGCCTATATAATATCATTTTATTTTTTGTGTAGCTCAACGCCCTTCTCAGTACCTTCTCGTCAGTTGAGTTTGAACGCTGTTCTGCGGCGGA
>JAGDQP010023999.1:0-28474 GCA_022664845.1 Lepisma saccharinum | reverse complement strand
AGGAACGACGTTGCTGCCAGAACGAAGTCCACCAGTCGTTGAGCACCAACAAAGCAGTAGTTCCTCATCTTATGCTCCATCACCACCAAAGAAACCGCTCACAAAATTCCCACACAATCACTTGGCCGTTGCATGCAAGATCTGGACCAAGCAGCCCAGAGGGCCGGACCCCCTCCTCTAGACAAACGAAACTTGGTATGAAGGTGTAGCATGATGGGTAGGTCACGAAAATAGATTTAAAAAAAAATGGGAGCGCAGCCCCCCCCCCCCCGGTGTGTGGTATATTTGTAGAATGGAGTCTGCCAGAGAGTCTCTGTTTACGATAAAAGGGGGCGCAGCCCCCGAAAACCCCATGTTCGGAGCACAGCTACGACGGGGGTCTGGGGGCAGCGCCCCCAGCGAATCAAAGCGAGTAAATAAATATGTAATTACAAATTAAAGAGAAGATTTTAACATAATAATAGTAAATTAAACACTGAATGTGGTATTAATTCTTAGTCTTACATTGAAATCTAGTAAAATAAATATCGTCTAGCGTTTACCATGCTCGACGAGTGATTACCGTGGTGAAGTCATAATGGATTTTCATTTTGTCACAGGTTCAAACCATGGTCGTCGATAATATTTTTTTAGATTGTAGATTAATATGGATCATCTTCACTTTTATAATGTTTATCGTTTGATATCAAAATCAAGTATGACACTTTAATATTTTACTGTTAATTTAAGTTATTTTAAGAACTTTCTACTATTTTTGGTATTCTTTCTACTATTCTCAGAAATCTGAAAACCGACGGATTTTTTTAAAGAGATAAAGAAAGTAAAGATAATGTGACTTAGGGATCACAATCCCCCAATCGTTGAAAATATGTTCCATTTCTATGAAATTAAGCGCAGCATTCGATATATTACAATAAAAAATCCGTGATGCTGGTCAAGTGTTTGGCTCTCGCCATCTTAATCACTTACTTCCATGTAAATGGAACATTCTCAATGAATGGGAATTCTGGGCCCCAATTAACAAACATAAAATAATTAAAGTGATTATGTGCGAGTAGCTTAGTTTGTTTTGGGTGTTCAGCAACATATTTTTGACTCACTACACTGTTTGAATCTACTGAAGTCATTTAATTCAAATGTTGCTCAATAAATATAGTTTGGATCCAGCGTTATTTGTGTCTGGCAATTTAGTTAAGTCGCTAAGACTGGTCTCAGCCTCTAACTGGACAACCCACGTTGAAATCTCACTGCAGCCGTAACTTTTTTCTACCAGTACCGAAATTAACACCATGTGTTGTGTTGATTTAACACGAAAAAAAGTGGTAGTCACACTGGGACCCAACATTTTGAATTAGCACAGCTATTTTTTACTGTGAACGTTTAAAGCCACGTAGCAAAAATGGTGTGATTTGCGTCCAGAGACCCGGATGGTAGACCTAACCATTACAAAAATTTGCAGTCTTTTATTCTACCGTTTGCACGTTGCTATCGTGGTTGCCGATCAAAGTGGTCGAGCAGACTAGTGCGGTAGTCCATCGTCCCCAAGATCACGGTTTCGAATACCGTTTCGGGCATGGATGTTTGTGTGTGTGATTTTAGCTTAGGATTTAAGGTAGTTAGAATAAATTAGTATATTCAGTAATAAAGGAATCAGTTAAAGTTAAAGTAATTAAAACCCGCTTAGGGCGAGAAATATTTTTAAAAAGTGGCTGAGTGATTAAGGCGTTGACTTGTTGAGTAAAAAACGCGGGTTCTAATCCTGACGGGAGCAACATATTTTACTTTTTCTTTCAAAATATATTCTTATAATTATGTTCATATTTATTATTAATAATTATTTTTCTTGCATTTTTTCGTAGTTTATCTTAAATTAGTGACGATGGGTTAGGTGCGCTCACGTATCTTTACACTTTCCGTTCTCAGATTCCGTGCAGGACGCGCTCGTAAAAATCTTCACCCGTCATGTTGGCAACGGGAGACCAACGGGAGAAATAAAGGCATAACATTTTTTTCAAAAGTGGTTCTGTACCAACATACTAATAATACAAATTTTCTAAACTGGTGATGCAAGCATTTTTTTATCAAATTGAATGATTTATTCATGGAATGCTCCAATTACGTATGTTCCAGCTATTCTCGTAAAGTATGAGAAGAAAGGCTAATAACACTTAGTTCTGATAATAATAATTTCACAATGAAATGTTCAACAATAAGAACAGTTTTTTCAACAAAGTAAATTGTTATACTGCTTTTACACGTATAAAAATATACATTTAGGATTTAAACGATAATCTCTGGAAGATAGATTAAGTGCGAAACCTAGAAACTGCAACCACAGGCTTGTTCTCTTACGAAAACAACTGCGCAGACAGAAATAAATATAGTTTCTTACCCAAGGAGTAAGTAAATTTAACTATGGTCCACTTGACGTGACTCAGTCTGGTGGTGTTTTAATAAGACAAATCTTGGCAATATCTTCTTAGCTGTAAAAGTAGCTCATGGTTAAGACTTTATTTTGAGTTAGTCCTTCGTGTTGGAAGTATATTCGTCCAACGCAATCTCGAGTGGTGTTACGTTATTCTCTCTTTGTTTCAGTGGTGTGGTGCAGGCGAATTCAGATTCTTATAAGTGATTACAATTTATAAATTGTAAGTAATCAGTAAATTACAATAATTCCACAATTAGAAGAAATAAAATTAAAAGAAAAACAGTCGGTAAACTTAAACAAGAAAACGTGTGTAACCAATGGAGAATTCCCCCTATACATATTTTGTGAGATTAACAACCATTTTAAAAAAGTTTTCTTGAAACAAACAAATGCTACATTAGTAGACCAACTATTGCGGGATAGTAACGGAGTTTTGAATTTCACTGTGAATAATCAAGTGATACAATTACAAGCAGTTAAAGAGGTACCCGAGCAGTCAGCCCTTAATGTCGGTATAGTTCCTTATGAAGTATCTGATGAACAACTAAATGGATACTTCGAATATTATGGTAATGATACTCGTTCAGTTCGAATAAACCATAACCAGAATTTACCATATGCTGTATGTAGTAGACGCAGGTTAATGTTTTCTCTGAAGTTAAAAAATATCCGTAGATACACTAATATAAATTCTCATAGAGTGCAGATTTTCATCATTTGGTAGCCCATTGTGAATGCAACAGAACCTTCAAATCTTAATGTTCCCCAGTTAATCGGCAAGAAATCAATCAAATAATATTTCTCGAAAGTGAGTTTTCACCGGTTGGAGGGTGAATTAGTTCCAAGGATCCAGACCATTATTATGTGAACTCTAAAAAATATTCAGGTACAAGCTTTGCTGAAACTTGGTTCACCCCTGCACGACCAGGTGGCGAGGCTTCTATGAGTGAAGACACGCATGCGCAACAACAGTTCACTTGCGTCCTAGCTGGTGATAACTTCGCGCATCAAGCAGCTGACCAAGTTAAAAGAAGCCTAATTGAATCCTGTTCTTTTGTCGCCGGGAGTGCTTATCCTGAAGTGGATTTAAACTCAGGTGGTTTCGTGTTTCGCTCAGGTGTTGTGGTGGCAGGAGGCGACAAGTGTATCAGTACCAATGAAACTGCAAATGCCGAACCAAGTTTCCTACTATTTCGTACTTACGAAAGTAGGAAAGTAAGTCCGATGTGGTATAGTGGCTAACTTGTTGAACTTTCAGTCCGTAAATCTAGGTTTGATTCACAGTTAAGCCACGACGTTTTAAAAAATATACTTGTATGAGAATGATGACCTGGCTGCGAAATGCAGGTCATTGGACAGTCGAGTGATTCATAAGTATGTGTGTGATCGTAATATATCGATGTCCATATTAGTGTTTTTCTCTTTGCATTAATTCCTAGGTCCGGGGTTCGAGTCTCGGCAGGGGCATGGGTGTGGATTTTAACAGCTAAAGGCGAATCGTGACGGGCAGAAGTCCAAATTTACTAGACTGGTCCGTATAAAAATAAAGTTTACCAAAGTTTTTTGCCATAATTCCTATCTCTTAGAACTTAACGTGAATGGAATTTCTACCTATCTATCTCGTGGTTCTCTGAATGATGCTCTTCTTCTTCCACCACATGGAGGAATATCCTGGCATGCCATGTTTTGGGGCATATTTGTACTGCAATGATGGTTGTCTAACTATTAGGCATACAGCGAAACAATTCCTATGGAGGAAAGAGGTAGTATTTCTTATAACTCCAACATCCACCTATTATTGTAAGTGAATGTACATTTTTCTTAGATTGGATCTACAAGTTGATGGTTTTGTCCAATAAGTTAAAGAGTGTTGAATGCTACTAGAACATCTTTCTGTATTATGTTTGTGAGATTTACAATCAGGTACTCTTTCCTGATTTGAATGAACACTGTTATTTTAACATTTTAAGAGCATTTTCAATTCAGTTTACTTACGTTTTGTAATTGTATATAAATGTATGGTGCATCTGATTCCTAATATTTTCTTCATATTATTGCCAGTAAATCATAAAAAAAATATTGTTTGTTTGCATTGTAGAGATATTTTGTCATATTGTTGGAATTTTCAATTTTTATAACATTGCCGAAATAAGTCAATTGTAAGGTAATATTACTACCAAGCGTTGTTAAAATTGCCAACATCAGAAAATGAAAGCTATACTGAAATAAGGGATTACTTTCCTCTCCACCATAGAGCGCATTGACGAAGAGGTGATTCACATTTTGTCTTCCTGGAAGGGGGAACTTAGAATAATATGTTCGGTGTAAAATGTGTAGATTAAAATTCGAATAAACTTGTAAATTACCGATTAACAGAACGAATAAAAAGCTTGATATAAGCTGATGCAAGAAACATAATCGTGAAAAGACGTTGAACAGACTATTATCCGAAAGAAAAGTAATATTAAAGAAAAATAGTGCTCCGAGCGTATGAATATGTACAGAAGTAATTTTTCCTATTGGAAGTTTTTGTAAGTTAACCAAGTGTGAGCAAATTCAGTGTAAAAATTAATAGTCATTGTTTAATCATTTAACTGTAATCATGTCTTACGTTAGCAGCCTTGATACATCTTCAGTTAGATGTACCAGAGGAATAAAAATAATCATATGAATCTGAATATATCATTTCCTCTTTACCTCTTCTTGCATGCTTTAGCTTTCAGAAAAGTCCCGCAGTAAATTTCAGACAGGTGGACTGCCTTGCATGCTGGGTTGCCCTATTCCTTTCACACGATTTACCTACGTGGACCACAGAGAACCTCACCACATATGACGTCGAAGATAACCCTGAGATGCCAAGATAAAGAACCGATATAACTTGAAGGAAGGAAAAAACTGTCATTGCTAACCTGAAATCCTAGTCTGCTTCCGGACACGGGAGACGTATACTTCCGAAACAACGTCGTTGTGAACACAGTCTTTTATGTTATCTTGACTTTAGACTAATCTAAATTTTGCATTATATGATAAATAGATTTGCTACCTCTAGGTAATTTGTGATCTTATTATGTATTAAAATTATCAGATATATTAATTTGTTGAAAAATACAATGCAAAAGCGTGTGCACAAATACAAACATAATATTCAATTGAACAAATCGTACACAATGCTATTATATCAGAAAAATGAAAATCAAAACGTTGGGGAACCGGTATATGTACTAATTTAATGATGTTACAGCTAGTGTTGCATGTCAAAGTTTTTGTAGCAGAATTACTGCATACAGAACAAAGAAATAAAGTAACAAAAATTTAAATTATAATTATAAAATGTAAAATTTGCATTATGTTTTATTCCTTTACTATTTCCTATGTGTTTAAGCTTCATGTGGTTGTTAATTGTGTTACATGGCACGACATAGAAAAAGAAATAATAATTCAAAACGTTTTGCTAAGTAGCTAAAAATCATTGAATCGGTCATTATTACCTAAAAGGGAATTGTACTGTGCAGTAGCTTAATGTGGATAATCATTTATGGTATTTTAAGTTATTTTTTTCCAGTGATATTTCCTGGTTATTTAGTGGACTTTTGTATATTGTATTGCCATCTTGAAATTAGTTCCATTTAATGGCGCTGATGTTGGCTGAGATGGGCCGGGCCATCTTGTCTTCCTGCTCCTTAGTTAGCCAAGGATACCGGTATGTCTTACACCTACTGTGATGGGTGTCAAATGTTATTTCTATATAGGGAAAAGTTGGCGAACGGCGAACACAATTCGGAAATCTCAAGTCAATTGGAAAATAATGAAAGAAGAGGTTCGCTCGTAGGTTCCCAAACAAGTTTAATATTCAAACTATTAGTTAATACACAAGTGAAAGCGAAATGCCTTTTCCCTGAATAAACAAACATATTTGTGTATAAGAAAGTGGAGTTGGGGAATCCCGTACACTGACTGGTAATGCCGTACACGAAGTTGTGTTAGTACCTAGGACTAACCTCACATTGGTACAGTCCACCTGAAGTAGATATGCCGCCTGTACATACTTCGTCAGAAGCATCCGCTGCAGATGTGGCGTTTAATCAAATTTTCTAGAGGAGCATCTTCAAACTGTTCACCACATACCAAGCCATAATATTATCGTTTTCGTTGAACACGTTTCTTCACAGTCTTGGAGTGTCGATATCTTGCACATGAGTGCCCTGATACATCGTTTTTTAACATGTTTCCTTCTGGTATATGCTGCGACTTGATCAGAACCCCCGAGAACTTTTGTCACCGTCAAAGGCGTTGTAGAAGTTTCCCTATTATTGTTGTGTTTATCCAAAAGCCTGAGTTCCACTGGACTTTCTGAACTTTGCTGCTGTCTCATTTGTCGTCTCTGCAGTTTCACAAGTACTTTCGGCAATGCTAACTGTGAAATATCACACATCGTATGGGTGATAGAGTCCTTTGGAAGTTTCATTTTCACTGTGTACGTTATTAGCCGACCACGTCATGTTTTGGTTAAGCGATCATACCACAAGCATGGCATGTAACAGAAAAACATACATTTTACTACACTAAATACAGTATTAATACTGATGAAATACATTAAACTTAATAATCTCAAGCTTACAGTTTGTCATGAACAATTGTTTGAAGATGACACAGGAAAAATAAAATAATTTTCGGTTGCCGTTTTCCCCCGTTTCGATTACGTCAGCCAAGACGCTTGTACACTACACTATCCCTGGAGAGGGGAACACGAGTAGGGCTCCGCCGTTCTGCCATCTATCGCCAATTTGAAGAAATACGACTGTACGGTATTGGCAACCTGAACCGTACTCACCAGATTTCCTCTAGTGCGTGTTAGTTTGGAATCAAGTTGTTCTGAACAGTGTCATATTCTGTTTCATCCATGTTCTTTTATGTGTGTGTATAAAGAAAGCACAGAGAGTCCAGAGTATTCCACGTAAAGTATTTATGATATTTGTGTATGTGATACATTTTTTTGTTCGCACACGAAATATTCAGGTAGGCCTACGTAAATGTCCGCCATTATTGGGCGAGAATTTACAACGGGGTGAAAGTTGATATTAATATTTCATTGATTATTATTCATCCAATGCTGAAAATGCATTTTGTTGTTCAAAGGAAGCGAATTAAAATATCGAGGGTTAGCCGTTGATAACTAGTATCTACCAATTTTGTCACCTAAAGTTATATTTTTATGGAAGGAGAAACATTGCCGAACTTTTCAGTTGAAACGTACCAGTGATCTTGGCAGACATCTGCCAAAAAATCTTACGAAAAATTCAGGGTTGCCATAAAATGATATTTACCAGAATTTTTTTTTCTCGCAGATGTGTGCCAAAGTAACCCAGGTTTGAAACTTAGTGAAAAACAAACGCCAAATTTACGTCTACGTTTATTTGTTACGAAGTTTCAACTTTAAAATGTGTCATTTTTTTTTCATTCAACAAGAAGAGAACAACTACTTCTGGTGACAAAAATTGTAGATACGTGGTATCAACGGTTAACCCTCGATATGCAGAAATTATGATTTATGTGAAAAGAAGCCAGTTGATTTTGAGAATACTTTGAGAAATATTTTGAATGGCTTGCGCACGTGTACATGATTTTCTATTAGGGATATTCAAATTAGCTCACGCACCTGTTTCTTACATTTGAATTCAGCTTGTAATTTTATTAACTTGTTTCAAAGAAATATGAACAGTAAATTTGTTATTCGTTAAATTGAATCAGGGGCATTTCAAGTATTTATTGTGGTTAGTTAATATTCCGCTAGCGTTTTACAGTGATTTATTTTTCAGCAGTCTCACATTACCAACTCCCCTTTGGTACATGGTCTTGCGGGCGATTGTGGAGGAACAATGTTGATTAATCTTTTTCATTTCCTTTTTTGTATTATTCCAAATTATTCGTCCTTTACTACCGCCGTGGCTGGCGAGGTGGTGAGGGTACTGTATGGGTCGTACTCATGATAGTACAAGGTATTTTAAATGGAAAATATGCCCTTTTAACAAGGATCTATTGAAGAGTGGAAATACCAAATGTTCTAAGTGTCAAATTTGAAATTTTGCAGGAGAACCAAAAAACTAAATAGATTTGGTTTCACATATTGTATATCTTCCAATAGAATGTAAATGGTTTTAACACTATAGGAGTGTGCTGAATAAACATTATTAGCAGACAAATTACATACTACCCGTTCCCTCTGTCATAGAATCATTGAGCTGCTGAAACTGTTCTATGAAACTCTCTGTGTTTCTCAGGAAGAAAAGACAACATGGTCGACAGATTTTTCTTGTTTCCAGCAAACTAACCCGGCTTATCTTTCAGATGTTGTAAACCTTGTTGTAAATCAGTCATAAATTTTCCTCTTTTGAGAACTTCGAATAACTTTCAACGTTCTCTGTCACTGTAACTAGTTTTTAATAGCTACTTGTGATGTATTCACAAGACACACTTCGGGCGTTGTGGATTTGGTAATGTTGCATTTCTTCAATGTCAACAATATCAGCAGCTTCCTTAAAATCAAAGAAATCACTGGAAGTCATTGGAATTACACTAAATGAATTACCACGTTTAGCTGACTCAACTATCTTGTGTAAGTCTTGGCGAACGAGGGCCTTATTTGCCTTTATGTATTTCTCTATGATGGCGAAATCTATATAGCAACTTAAGAAGCTATGGCCACTGACTAAGAACATGTGTATGTTGTCAGCCTGGCACCTGAAGCATCAGGTAACAGGCAGCATGGTGTTATGTAGTCTAACCTAATCCCTATTTGGGGGAGCGTGTCGGCGTGCGGGGATTTTCACTGGCTCACTCTCCGACTCGAAGAATAATCCTGACAGGGTTTGAATTTAATTACTTGAGGTGTGACGTCCATCGACAATCACTACACTTCGAAGGGGTAGGTCCTCGGATTGACACGAGGACAACGTGAATTAATATTACTTTGGATTCCCCTGTATTAGACTCGTCATATAACAGATAAATTTTGGGCACCAGTCAATCAAGTAAATGGTATGCAACTTTTTACCCTGTGAAGTATGCATAAATACTCCACACACCAGAATATAAATATATTTACCTAACGTCCATATAAGTATCTACATATAAAGTTCGAGTGAGTACTTCTGACGCAATCGGGATTTCCAAGAGATAAAATTAAGCTGCAAAACCATTCAAAAGAAATATCACACTGATTAGACTAATTTAGAGGTCTTAGGCAGGCTTTGTTTACTGAAATCAAATTCCTTTTCCAAGTGAATGAATACATTTATTTTGTGCTATTCTTATTATTCTTTCTCTCTCTAATTGATATTGGAGCTCTAATTAAGAAGAATCTTGACTCTATTGGAGAACTTGCTGTATAAGTTTTCTTGATAAATTCCCTCCAATAGATATTAATTACTAAATCGCGAGTATACGATTATAGGACGAGCAGTCCTAGGTTTGAGTTGAGCTATCCTGGAACCCGGAGGGTCACAGGCAATGTCAAAAAGAGGCCGGAGACCCCTGGGTATCTTTAAGAGATTCAAAACTAAGATCGGGCAGGTCTCAGTCGCCTAACCTGGACTCTAAAATAATTACGCTGCTTTGGATCTGGCACCTGTTTAGTCTACTCGTACTAGAAAAACGATGCTTTGGCCCATCTACCACCAAAAGCCTACTGGGTAGCACGAGCAGAACTGAAAAGGTACAGTCAGATTCATAGCAAGAACTTGCAAGCCACAAAAACAGGCTCAATTCTAGCTAAATTACTTTGACAAAAATACTTCTTTTAGACATTGATAATTCTCTTAAGTGCAAGTAAAAATAAGTTATGTGCTCTAATAACCTATTAATTTATCCTCTCCTGTAGGAAAATTGGTCTGGGCTTCAGGAAGTGAACTAATTTACTTCTTACACCCTCGATATAGGACGAACAGTCTAATATCAGGAAAATCGAAGGTCACTGGGTGGGTTGCGTTTTATATATAGCACCGAAGAACTCAGAAGGTCCCAAGTACTCCCTTCCCTGAAATTATAAACAGAGAAAGGTATTACTTAAGAGTTTGACATTTAAGAATCGCATGATTACGTTTAAACACTTATCTTTTTTCGTTGTTTTCCGCTGGGCATGGATCTTGGCATTAGGGAGTGAAATCATTTAAAACTACTGCTCGTCCCATATCAGAAAAATCAAAGGTCACTGGATGGGTTGCGTTTTATCAATAACACCGAAACCACCCAGACGGTCCCCAGTACTCCCTTCCTGAAGTTATAACAAGATACAATATTTATCCCTCGTTTCAGTTTTTGAGAACTCATGGAAAACACAATTTACGAAACTATTCCATAGTTTGAAATTCAATTCCCCGATGTTAAAAAAATAAAGTAAAACCGCAAAATCAATAGTTGTTGAAACTGGGGGTCGTCGAGATTATTTTCGGGGAATAGATTTGAACTTGTGAGCCCTTCCAAAATCTTATCATATACATCTCAGTACTTTTGAATATCTACCAATACTGCTAGTTGTACTGGAGACATCTCTCGCTCCTGACTCTTCTGGAGGCGAACATGGCTGTTTCCTTCTCAGAGCCGCGAGATAGAAGTATTCAGCTCTGATACCAAGTTCAAAACTTAGTGACTGACTGACGACTGACCAACCGACCGACTGCCTTGGGTGGGAACCCTCTTAGTGTATATATATGCGAGTCGATTTCTCCCATTCCATGCTCTCCAACAAGAGCCCTGCCTAATCATTTCACGCTGGACGTTACTGGGAAAAGAGGAGAGGAACTAAAAGTCTTTCCGACAGCTAAAAACGACCTGAACACGGAAAGAAAGGGCTGCAACAATACTATAGTAGCGACTGTCTTATTCACTTGGACATTCTCTAAGGAAGAGAAAAATAAGAAAGAATATATGTGCTGGAAAATATCTCCCAGCAAGATTTCCTCTAGAACTGAAGTATACAAGTATAGAAATTACATATATTCAATTATATAAAATATATACATAGGTATTTGAAATACTTTACATATAATGCAATAACCTTAATTCTAAATACCTGGCCATGTTTTTTCTTACTCTATACATACAGGAGGAATTTACATACAAAATTTTCAAAAAAATATCATAAAAATCATAATGTGTACAGTTAATATTTTGATGAATTTAATAGATTGACAAGTTCAGGAGTATTTACTTCAGAACAATGGCTTTTCTCTTAGACGAACGCTCCTTGCTCGTGATTGTTTTCTCCTCTTCCTGATAGATTTTGCACTTGAGATAAGAATGGGTGCATGCCGGTGGTCACATCGAATATACTTATGGACAAAAGTGCCTTTCACTAAAATCGGCACTTAGAACGTTTGGCATTTCCACTCTTCAATTATTGCCCATACTTCATACATGGTTAAACTGTGGAGGAGTTATGACACTACATATTAATTCTAACCTTTTTCTTTTCTATTTAAAGGACGAGTTTAAATCAGCAGTTACAATGGATTCTTGGGTAACAATGGTAAGTGAAGATACTAGTCTCTTTGCTTAATAATAATAATTTTTATGAACATGTATTATTTTGTATAGTTGAGTGTTTGTATCGTATAAACGCATGCGTACATGTATTCATGAATCGTAGCAATATGTTATCCTACGCTAACGAATTAACACGTACACAGTGATTTGGTTCACACTCCAAGCGTAAACGTAAACTCACAACACAAATAAAATTGTTTCCATTTCACATGAATATTTTCTGTACGATTTCAGAAATATTCTACTGTTAAATTCAACAATTTGCACTTGTTTTTGCTTTTGAAGTCGTACCCCAGGTTTCCAACAACAAACATAACTGTGTAATCCAACCGCAAGTAATATGAGTCAAGTTAAAAAGGAAAATATCACTTTTGTGCTCCTTTTCATTCCAGAGATATATGATGTCAAAGGAAGGTCGAAAAATCATGTTATTTCCTATTAGCGACCTTTGTTCAAAATCAAGGAGTTACATAAATAGATGTATATAATATCTGTTATTATTGTCCAAATGACGTGTCATTTTGGCAGGATTATCTCAAGGATATATACATTTTCCTTCTACAAGCTCAGAGGATGTATTCGGTGGCCAGACAGATAGATCAGTAGACCCGAGAAGGATAAGACTCTTTACTTCGTGGGCCCCTGCCTACAACCAACTAGCCCAGCCTTGTCTACGAGCCGTACACTGGTATTCAGTATTCAGCATACCTGATGACGCGTTGGTACCGACCTAATATCTGGCGGAGCAAGTTACGGTGCAACAACCTGTTCGTACACTCATCTTGGAATCAGTCTTCAAGAGTGGAGCTGGGGTCGCTAGACACGTAATGCTAATTCAGTCGCCATGGAGCTTAGGATGGGTTACATCATGCTTTTGTTGTCGATATATGTTTTAAAGAATGAAAAATCTGTAGTAAATCTGTACCCGCGATTATTTTATCTGAGGTTACCTCATAGGGTAAGCTTTCATGAAGAAACCTCGCTCTACCCAAGAAGTAAAGGACGCGATTTGTGGGGACTAGTATTGGGTCATTCCAACTGAAATCACCAATGCCTGCAGATCGACATACTCAGATTTGAATGATTTTATGTCCGCAAGTAATATGGGTCAAGCTAGAGAGAAATATAAAACATCACTTTTGTACTCCTTTCCATTTCAGAGATGTATGATGTCAAAGAAAGGTGATATTTCCTATAGCTGTAGGAAATCATGATATTTCCTATTAGCGACTGTTGTTTAAAATCACAGAATTACATAAATAATGTATAATTTATGTTATTATCGTCCTGAAATGAAATTTCAGGAATGATATGAAATTTTGGCAGGAATATCCCAAAGATATATCTTAGAAGCTCAGAGGGTGTATTCGGTGGCTAGGCTTGATTACAGGGTTTGTTAAATACGCGAAAAATTTTAAAAACCTTGTATCTCTTACTGATGAAACATTAATTAGTTTAAAGATGTTCTAAGTGAATGACAGAAATAAAATTGCACCTGTCACATAAGCGCATAGTAGAGGTTCAGTGAGAGTAGTTTGAACAATGTTCCGATACTCTTCCTTTATTTGAAAACAAATATTTAAAATATCTGAAAAAATTGTGCATAGCACGTCATAGTAGAACAACAATTAGTTTAGAGGTGTTGATAAATAATAAAAGTACAAAATTATTGTTCCTATAATATGAGGCAATTGTAGACATTCATTGCTAAAAGTTACAACAAATTGTGAATGTTCTAATATTCAAAACCTGATTAAAATATTCCAACAAAACTGGGTCGTCCAACGAAAAGTTTCCCCTTCTTATTTCGTTCTCTAGTGATTTGTTTCCGAAATCCCCAAATACGTCAACTTAAGTTTTGACGGGGACGAATTACTGTGAAAAATTTAACATCCCTGTTCTCTGCAGTCTAGTGGCTAAACTTTCAATTTTCTTAATTGGCAACATTGGCCAAATGACACATCATTTGAAATCTTCTTTGATTCAATTTGTAAAAATGTTATTCATTTGGAATTTTACCCAATACTTCGAAAAAATATTGTTTGAAATGTTTCCTAAGTCTACATTGGAAACTCTCAAAACATTTTTTCACAAAGTATTTGGTGAAATTCCAAAAATATAACATTTTTACAAAATGAATCACAGGAGTTTTCAAATGATGTGTCATTTGGCCCATGTTGCCAATTAAGAAAATTGACTGTTTAGCCACTAGACTGCAAAGAATAGGGATGTAATGTTAAATTTTTCACAGTAATTCGTCCCCGTCAAAACTTAAGTTGACGTATTTGGGGATTTCGGAAACAAATCACTAGAGAACGAAATAAGAAGGGGAAACTTTTCGTTGGACGACCCAGTTTTGTTGGAATATTTTAATCAGGTTTTGAATATTAGAACATTCACAATTTGTTGTAACTTTTAGCAATGAATGTCTACAATTGCCTCATATTATAGGAACAATAATTTTGTACTTTTATTATTTATCAACACCTCTAAACTAATTGTTGTTCTACTATGACGTGCTATGCACAATTTTTTCAGATATTTTAAATATTTGTTTTCAAATAAAGGAAGAGTATCGGAACATTGTTCAAACTACTCTCACTGAACCTCTACTATGCGCTTATGTGACAGGTGCAATTTTATTTCTGTCATTCACTTAGAACATCTTTAAACTAATTAATGTTTCATCAGTAAGAGATACAAGGTTTTTTAAATTTTTCGCGTATTTAACAAACCCTGTAATCAAGCCTAGCCACCGAATACACCCTCTGAGCTTCTAAGATATATCTTTGGGATATTCCTGCCAAAATTTCATATCATTCCTGAAATTTCATTTCAGGACGATAATAACATAAATTATACATTATTTATGTAATTCTGTGATTTTAAACAACAGTCGCTAATAGGAAATATCATGATTTCCTACAGCTATAGGAAATATCACCTTTCTTTGACATCATACATCTCTGAAATGGAAAGGAGTACAAAAGTGATGTTTTATATTTCTCTCTAGCTTGACCCATATTACTTGCGGACATAAAATCATTCAAATCTGAGTATGTCGATCTGGAGGCATTGGTGATTTCAGCTGGAATGACCCAATACTAGTCCCCACAAATCGCGTCCTTTACTTCTTGGGTAGAGCGAGGTTTCTTCATGAAAGCTTACCCTATGAGGTAACCTCAGATAAAATAATCGCGGGTACAGATTTACTACAGATTTTTCATTCTTTAAAACATATATCGACAACAAAAGCATGATGTAACACATCCTAAGCTCCATGGCGACTGAATTAGCATTACGTGTCTAGCGACCCCAGCTCCACTCTTGAAGACTGATTCCAAGATGAGTGTACGAACAGGTTGTTGCACCGTAACTTGCTCCGCCAGATATTAGGTCGGTACCAACGCGTCATCAGGTATGCTGAATACTGAATACCAGTGTACGGCTCGTAGACAAGGCTGGGCTAGTTGGTTGTAGGCAGGGGCCCACGAAGTAAAGAGTCTTATCCTTCTCGGGTCTACTGATCTATCTGTCTGGCCACCGAATACATCCTCTGAGCTTGTAGAAGGAAAATGTATATATCCTTGAGATAATCCTGCCAAAATGACACGTCATTTGGACAATAATAACAGATATTATATACATCTATTGATGTAACTCCTTGATTTTGAACAAAAGTCGCTAATAGGAAATAACATGATTTTTCGACCTTCCTTTGACATCATATATCTCTGGAATGAAAAGGAGCACAAAAGTGATATTTTCCTTTTTAACTTGACTCATATTACTTGCGGTTGGATTACACAGTTATGTTTGTTGTTGGAAACCTGGGGTACGACTTCAAAAGCAAAAACAAGTGCAAATTGTTGAATTTAACAGTAGAATATTTCTGAAATCGTACAGAAAATATTCATGTGAAATGTAAACAATTTTATTTGTGTTGTGAGTTTACGTTTGCGCTTGGAGTGTGAACCAAATCACTGTGTACGTGTTAATTCGTTAGCGTAGGATAACATATTGCTACGATTCATGAATACATGTACGCATGCGTTTATACGATACAAACACTCAACTATACAAAATAATACATGTTCATAAAAATTATTATTATTAAGCAAAGAGACTAGTATCTTCACTTACCATTGTTACCCAAGAATCCATTGTAACTGCTGATTTAAACTCGTCCTTTAAATAGAAAAGAAAAAGGTTAGAATTAATATGTAGTGTCATAACTCCTCCACAGTTTAACCATGTATGAAGTATGGGCAATAATTGAAGAGTGGAAATGCCAAACGTTCTAAGTGCCGATTTTAGTGAAAGGCACTTTTGTCCATAAGTATATTCGATGTGACCACCGGCATGCACCCATTCTTATCTCAAGTGCAAAATCTATCAGGAAGAGGAGAAAACAATCACGAGCAAGGAGCGTTCGTCTAAGAGAAAAGCCATTGTTCTGAAGTAAATACTCCTGAACTTGTCAATCTATTAAATTCATCAAAATATTAACTGTACACATTATGATTTTTATGATATTTTTTTGAAAATTTTGTATGTAAATTCCTCCTGTATGTATAGAGTAAGAAAAAACATGGCCAGGTATTTAGAATTAAGGTTATTGCATTATATGTAAAGTATTTCAAATACCTATGTATATATTTTATATAATTGAATATATGTAATTTCTATACTTGTATACTTCAGTTCTAGAGGAAATCTTGCTGGGAGATATTTTCCAGCACATATATTCTTTCTTATTTTTCTCTTCCTTAGAGAATGTCCAAGTGAATAAGACAGTCGCTACTATAGTATTGTTGCAGCCCTTTCTTTCCGTGTTCAGGTCGTTTTTAGCTGTCGGAAAGACTTTTAGTTCCTCTCCTCTTTTCCCAGTAACGTCCAGCGTGAAATGATTAGGCAGGGCTCTTGTTGGAGAGCATGGAATGGGAGAAATCGACTCGCATATATATACACTAAGAGGGTTCCCACCCAAGGCAGTCGGTCGGTTGGTCAGTCGTCAGTCAGTCACTAAGTTTTGAACTTGGTATCAGAGCTGAATACTTCTATCTCGCGGCTCTGAGAAGGAAACAGCCATGTTCGCCTCCAGAAGAGTCAGGAGCGAGAGATGTCTCCAGTACAACTAGCAGTATTGGTAGATATTCAAAAGTACTGAGATGTATATGATAAGATTTTGGAAGGGCTCACAAGTTCAAATCTATTCCCCGAAAATAATCTCGACGACCCCCAGTTTCAACAACTATTGATTTTGCGGTTTTACTTTATTTTTTTAACATCGGGGAATTGAATTTCAAACTATGGAATAGTTTCGTAAATTGTGTTTTCCATGAGTTCTCAAAAACTGAAACGAGGGATAAATATTGTATCTTGTTATAACTTCAGGAAGGGAGTACTGGGGACCGTCTGGGTGGTTTCGGTGTTATTGATAAAACGCAACCCATCCAGTGACCTTTGATTTTTCTGATATGGGACGAGCAGTAGTTTTAAATGATTTCACTCCCTAATGCCAAGATCCATGCCCAGCGGAAAACAACGAAAAAAGATAAGTGTTTAAACGTAATCATGCGATTCTTAAATGTCAAACTCTTAAGTAATACCTTTCTCTGTTTATAATTTCAGGGAAGGGAGTACTTGGGACCTTCTGAGTTCTTCGGTGCTATATATAAAACGCAACCCACCCAGTGACCTTCGATTTTCCTGATATTAGACTGTTCGTCCTATATCGAGGGTGTAAGAAGTAAATTAGTTCACTTCCTGAAGCCCAGACCAATTTTCCTACAGGAGAGGATAAATTAATAGGTTATTAGAGCACATAACTTATTTTTACTTGCACTTAAGAGAATTATCAATGTCTAAAAGAAGTATTTTTGTCAAAGTAATTTAGCTAGAATTGAGCCTGTTTTTGTGGCTTGCAAGTTCTTGCTATGAATCTGACTGTACCTTTTCAGTTCTGCTCGTGCTACCCAGTAGGCTTTTGGTGGTAGATGGGCCAAAGCATCGTTTTTCTAGTACGAGTAGACTAAACAGGTGCCAGATCCAAAGCAGCGTAATTATTTTAGAGTCCAGGTTAGGCGACTGAGACCTGCCCGATCTTAGTTTTGAATCTCTTAAAGATACCCAGGGGTCTCCGGCCTCTTTTTGACATTGCCTGTGACCCTCCGGGTTCCAGGATAGCTCAACTCAAACCTAGGACTGCTCGTCCTATAATCGTATACTCGCGATTTAGTAATTAATATCTATTGGAGGGAATTTATCAAGAAAACTTATACAGCAAGTTCTCCAATAGAGTCAAGATTCTTCTTAATTAGAGCTCCAATATCAATTAGAGAGAGAAAGAATAATAAGAATAGCACAAAATAAATGTATTCATTCACTTGGAAAAGGAATTTGATTTCAGTAAACAAAGCCTGCCTAAGACCTCTAAATTAGTCTAATCAGTGTGATATTTCTTTTGAATGGTTTTGCAGCTTAATTTTATCTCTTGGAAATCCCGATTGCGTCAGAAGTACTCACTCGAACTTTATATGTAGATACTTATATGGACGTTAGGTAAATATATTTATATTCTGGTGTGTGGAGTATTTATGCATACTTCACAGGGTAAAAAGTTGCATACCATTTACTTGATTGACTGGTGCCCAAAATTTATCTGTTATATGACGAGTCTAATACAGGGGAATCCAAAGTAATATTAATTCACGTTGTCCTCGTGTCAATCCGAGGACCTACCCCTTCGAAGTGTAGTGATTGTCGATGGACGTCACACCTCAAGTAATTAAATTCAAACCCTGTCAGGATTATTCTTCGAGTCGGAGAGTGAGCCAGTGAAAATCCCCGCACGCCGACACGCTCCCCCAAATAGGGATTAGGTTAGACTACATAACACCATGCTGCCTGTTACCTGATGCTTCAGGTGCCAGGCTGACAACATACACATGTTCTTAGTCAGTGGCCATAGCTTCTTAAGTTGCTATATAGATTTCGCCATCATAGAGAAATACATAAAGGCAAATAAGGCCCTCGTTCCCCAAGACTTACACAAGATAGTTGAGTCAGCTAAACGTGGTAATTCATTTAGTGTAATTCCAATGACTTCCAGTGATTTCTTTGATTTTAAGGAAGCTGCTGATATTGTTGACATTGAAGAAATGCAACATTACCAAATCCACAACGCCCGAAGTGTGTCTTGTGAATACATCACAAGTAGCTATTAAAAACTAGTTACAGTGACAGAGAACGTTGAAAGTTATTCGAAGTTCTCAAAAGAGGAAAATTTATGACTGATTTACAACAAGGTTTACAACATCTGAAAGATAAGCCGGGTTAGTTTGCTGGAAACAAGAAAAATCTGTCGACCATGTTGTCTTTTCTTCCTGAGAAACACAGAGAGTTTCATAGAACAGTTTCAGCAGCTCAATGATTCTATGACAGAGGGAACGGGTAGTATGTAATTTGTCTGCTAATAATGTTTATTCAGCACACTCCTATAGTGTTAAAACCATTTACATTCTATTGGAAGATATACAATATGTGAAACCAAATCTATTTAGTTTTTTGGTTCTCCTGCAAAATTTCAAATTTGACACTTAGAACATTTGGTATTTCCACTCTTCAATAGATCCTTGTTAAAAGGGCATATTTTCCATTTAAAATACCTTGTACTATCATGAGTACGACCCATACAGTACCCTCACCACCTCGCCAGCCACGGCGGTAGTAAAGGACGAATAATTTGGAATAATACAAAAAAGGAAATGAAAAAGATTAATCAACATTGTTCCTCCACAATCGCCCGCAAGACCATGTACCAAAGGGGAGTTGGTAATGTGAGACTGCTGAAAAATAAATCACTGTAAAACGCTAGCGGAATATTAACTAACCACAATAAATACTTGAAATGCCCCTGATTCAATTTAACGAATAACAAATTTACTGTTCATATTTCTTTGAAACAAGTTAATAAAATTACAAGCTGAATTCAAATGTAAGAAACAGGTGCGTGAGCTAATTTGAATATCCCTAATAGAAAATCATGTACACGTGCGCAAGCCATTCAAAATATTTCTCAAAGTATTCTCAAAATCAACTGGCTTCTTTTCACATAAATCATAATTTCTGCATATCGAGGGTTAACCGTTGATACCACGTATCTACAATTTTTGTCACCAGAAGTAGTTGTTCTCTTCTTGTTGAATGAAAAAAAAATGACACATTTTAAAGTTGAAACTTCGTAACAAATAAACGTAGACGTAAATTTGGCGTTTGTTTTTCACTAAGTTTCAAACCTGGGTTACTTTGGCACACATCTGCGAGAAAAAAAAATTCTGGTAAATATCATTTTATGGCAACCCTGAATTTTTCGTAAGATTTTTTGGCAGATGTCTGCCAAGATCACTGGTACGTTTCAACTGAAAAGTTCGGCAATGTTTCTCCTTCCATAAAAATATAACTTTAGGTGACAAAATTGGTAGATACTAGTTATCAACGGCTAACCCTCGATATTTTAATTCGCTTCCTTTGAACAACAAAATGCATTTTCAGCATTGGATGAATAATAATCAATGAAATATTAATATCAACTTTCACCCCGTTGTAAATTCTCGCCCAATAATGGCGGACATTTACGTAGGCCTACCTGAATATTTCGTGTGCGAACAAAAAAATGTATCACATACACAAATATCATAAATACTTTACGTGGAATACTCTGGACTCTCTGTGCTTTCTTTATACACACACATAAAAGAACATGGATGAAACAGAATATGACACTGTTCAGAACAACTTGATTCCAAACTAACACGCACTAGAGGAAATCTGGTGAGTACGGTTCAGGTTGCCAATACCGTACAGTCGTATTTCTTCAAATTGGCGATAGATGGCAGAACGGCGGAGCCCTACTCGTGTTCCCCTCTCCAGGGATAGTGTAGTGTACAAGCGTCTTGGCTGACGTAATCGAAACGGGGGAAAACGGCAACCGAAAATTATTTTATTTTTCCTGTGTCATCTTCAAACAATTGTTCATGACAAACTGTAAGCTTGAGATTATTAAGTTTAATGTATTTCATCAGTATTAATACTGTATTTAGTGTAGTAAAATGTATGTTTTTCTGTTACATGCCATGCTTGTGGTATGATCGCTTAACCAAAACATGACGTGGTCGGCTAATAACGTACACAGTGAAATTGAAACTTCCAAAGGACTCTATCACCCATACGATGTGTGATATTTCACAGTTAGCATTGCCGAAAGTACTTGTGAAACTGCAGAGACGACAAATGAGACAGCAGCAAAGTTCAGAAAGTCCAGTGGAACTCAGGCTTTTGGATAAACACAACAATAATAGGGAAACTTCTACAACGCCTTTGACGGTGACAAAAGTTCTCGGGGGTTCTGATCAAGTCGCAGCATATACCAGAAGGAAACATGTTAAAAAACGATGTATCAGGGCACTCATGTGCAAGATATCGACACTCCAAGACTGTGAAGAAACGTGTTCAACGAAAACGATAATATTATGGCTTGGTATGTGGTGAACAGTTTGAAGATGCTCCTCTAGAAAATTTGATTAAACGCCACATCTGCAGCGGATGCTTCTGACGAAGTATGTACAGGCGGCATATCTACTTCAGGTGGACTGTACCAATGTGAGGTTAGTCCTAGGTACTAACACAACTTCGTGTACGGCATTACCAGTCAGTGTACGGGATTCCCCAACTCCACTTTCTTATACACAAATATGTTTGTTTATTCAGGGAAAAGGCATTTCGCTTTCACTTGTGTATTAACTAATAGTTTGAATATTAAACTTGTTTGGGAACCTACGAGCGAACCTCTTCTTTCATTATTTTCCAATTGACTTGAGATTTCCGAATTGTGTTCGCCGTTCGCCAACTTTTCCCTATATAGAAATAACATTTGACACCCATCACAGTAGGTGTAAGACATACCGGTATCCTTGGCTAACTAAGGAGCAGGAAGACAAGATGGCCCGGCCCATCTCAGCCAACATCAGCGCCATTAAATGGAACTAATTTCAAGATGGCAATACAATATACAAAAGTCCACTAAATAACCAGGAAATATCACTGGAAAAAAATAACTTAAAATACCATAAATGATTATCCACATTAAGCTACTGCACAGTACAATTCCCTTTTAGGTAATAATGACCGATTCAATGATTTTTAGCTACTTAGCAAAACGTTTTGAATTATTATTTCTTTTTCTATGTCGTGCCATGTAACACAATTAACAACCACATGAAGCTTAAACACATAGGAAATAGTAAAGGAATAAAACATAATGCAAATTTTACATTTTATAATTATAATTTAAATTTTTGTTACTTTATTTCTTTGTTCTGTATGCAGTAATTCTGCTACAAAAACTTTGACATGCAACACTAGCTGTAACATCATTAAATTAGTACATATACCGGTTCCCCAACGTTTTGATTTTCATTTTTCTGATATAATAGCATTGTGTACGATTTGTTCAATTGAATATTATGTTTGTATTTGTGCACACGCTTTTGCATTGTATTTTTCAACAAATTAATATATCTGATAATTTTAATACATAATAAGATCACAAATTACCTAGAGGTAGCAAATCTATTTATCATATAATGCAAAATTTAGATTAGTCTAAAGTCAAGATAACATAAAAGACTGTGTTCACAACGACGTTGTTTCGGAAGTATACGTCTCCCGTGTCCGGAAGCAGACTAGGATTTCAGGTTAGCAATGACAGTTTTTTCCTTCCTTCAAGTTATATCGGTTCTTTATCTTGGCATCTCAGGGTTATCTTCGACGTCATATGTGGTGAGGTTCTCTGTGGTCCACGTAGGTAAATCGTGTGAAAGGAATAGGGCAACCCAGCATGCAAGGCAGTCCACCTGTCTGAAATTTACTGCGGGACTTTTCTGAAAGCTAAAGCATGCAAGAAGAGGTAAAGAGGAAATGATATATTCAGATTCATATGATTATTTTTATTCCTCTGGTACATCTAACTGAAGATGTATCAAGGCTGCTAACGTAAGACATGATTACAGTTAAATGATTAAACAATGACTATTAATTTTTACACTGAATTTGCTCACACTTGGTTAACTTACAAAAACTTCCAATAGGAAAAATTACTTCTGTACATATTCATACGCTCGGAGCACTATTTTTCTTTAATATTACTTTTCTTTCGGATAATAGTCTGTTCAACGTCTTTTCACGATTATGTTTCTTGCATCAGCTTATATCAAGCTTTTTATTCGTTCTGTTAATCGGTAATTTACAAGTTTATTCGAATTTTAATCTACACATTTTACACCGAACATATTATTCTAAGTTCCCCCTTCCAGGAAGACAAAATGTGAATCACCTCTTCGTCAATGCGCTCTATGGTGGAGAGGAAAGTAATCCCTTATTTCAGTATAGCTTTCATTTTCTGATGTTGGCAATTTTAACAACGCTTGGTAGTAATATTACCTTACAATTGACTTATTTCGGCAATGTTATAAAAATTGAAAATTCCAACAATATGACAAAATATCTCTACAATGCAAACAAACAATATTTTTTTTATGATTTACTGGCAATAATATGAAGAAAATATTAGGAATCAGATGCACCATACATTTATATACAATTACAAAACGTAAGTAAACTGAATTGAAAATGCTCTTAAAATGTTAAAATAACAGTGTTCATTCAAATCAGGAAAGAGTACCTGATTGTAAATCTCACAAACATAATACAGAAAGATGTTCTAGTAGCATTCAACACTCTTTAACTTATTGGACAAAACCATCAACTTGTAGATCCAATCTAAGAAAAATGTACATTCACTTACAATAATAGGTGGATGTTGGAGTTATAAGAAATACTACCTCTTTCCTCCATAGGAATTGTTTCGCTGTATGCCTAATAGTTAGACAACCATCATTGCAGTACAAATATGCCCCAAAACATGGCATGCCAGGATATTCCTCCATGTGGTGGAAGAAGAAGAGCATCATTCAGAGAACCACGAGATAGATAGGTAGAAATTCCATTCACGTTAAGTTCTAAGAGATAGAAATTATGGCAAAAAACTTTGGTAAACTTTATTTTTATACGGACCAGTCTAGTAAATTTGGACTTCTGCCCGTCACGATTCGCCTTTAGCTGTTAAAATCCACACCCATGCCCCTGCCGAGACTCGAACCCCGGACCTAGGAATTAATGCAAAGAGAAAAACACTAATATGGACATCGATATATTACGATCACACACATACTTATGAATCACTCGACTGTCCAATGACCTGCATTTCGCAGCCAGGTCATCATTCTCATACAAGTATATTTTTTAAAACGTCGTGGCTTAACTGTGAATCAAACCTAGATTTACGGACTGAAAGTTCAACAAGTTAGCCACTATACCACATCGGACTTACTTTCCTACTTTCGTAAGTACGAAATAGTAGGAAACTTGGTTCGGCATTTGCAGTTTCATTGGTACTGATACACTTGTCGCCTCCTGCCACCACAACACCTGAGCGAAACACGAAACCACCTGAGTTTAAATCCACTTCAGGATAAGCACTCCCGGCGACAAAAGAACAGGATTCAATTAGGCTTCTTTTAACTTGGTCAGCTGCTTGATGCGCGAAGTTATCACCAGCTAGGACGCAAGTGAACTGTTGTTGCGCATGCGTGTCTTCACTCATAGAAGCCTCGCCACCTGGTCGTGCAGGGGTGAACCAAGTTTCAGCAAAGCTTGTACCTGAATATTTTTTAGAGTTCACATAATAATGGTCTGGATCCTTGGAACTAATTCACCCTCCAACCGGTGAAAACTCACTTTCGAGAAATATTATTTGATTGATTTCTTGCCGATTAACTGGGGAACATTAAGATTTGAAGGTTCTGTTGCATTCACAATGGGCTACCAAATGATGAAAATCTGCACTCTATGAGAATTTATATTAGTGTATCTACGGATATTTTTTAACTTCAGAGAAAACATTAACCTGCGTCTACTACATACAGCATATGGTAAATTCTGGTTATGGTTTATTCGAACTGAACGAGTATCATTACCATAATATTCGAAGTATCCATTTAGTTGTTCATCAGATACTTCATAAGGAACTATACCGACATTAAGGGCTGACTGCTCGGGTACCTCTTTAACTGCTTGTAATTGTATCACTTGATTATTCACAGTGAAATTCAAAACTCCGTTACTATCCCGCAATAGTTGGTCTACTAATGTAGCATTTGTTTGTTTCAAGAAAACTTTTTTAAAATGGTTGTTAATCTCACAAAATATGTATAGGGGGAATTCTCCATTGGTTACACACGTTTTCTTGTTTAAGTTTACCGACTGTTTTTCTTTTAATTTTATTTCTTCTAATTGTGGAATTATTGTAATTTACTGATTACTTACAATTTATAAATTGTAATCACTTATAAGAATCTGAATTCGCCTGCACCACACCACTGAAACAAAGAGAGAATAACGTAACACCACTCGAGATTGCGTTGGACGAATATACTTCCAACACGAAGGACTAACTCAAAATAAAGTCTTAACCATGAGCTACTTTTACAGCTAAGAAGATATTGCCAAGATTTGTCTTATTAAAACACCACCAGACTGAGTCACGTCAAGTGGACCATAGTTAAATTTACTTACTCCTTGGGTAAGAAACTATATTTATTTCTGTCTGCGCAGTTGTTTTCGTAAGAGAACAAGCCTGTGGTTGCAGTTTCTAGGTTTCGCACTTAATCTATCTTCCAGAGATTATCGTTTAAATCCTAAATGTATATTTTTATACGTGTAAAAGCAGTATAACAATTTACTTTGTTGAAAAAACTGTTCTTATTGTTGAACATTTCATTGTGAAATTATTATTATCAGAACTAAGTGTTATTAGCCTTTCTTCTCATACTTTACGAGAATAGCTGGAACATACGTAATTGGAGCATTCCATGAATAAATCATTCAATTTGATAAAAAAATGCTTGCATCACCAGTTTAGAAAATTTGTATTATTAGTATGTTGGTACAGAACCACTTTTGAAAAAAATGTTATGCCTTTATTTCTCCCGTTGGTCTCCCGTTGCCAACATGACGGGTGAAGATTTTTACGAGCGCGTCCTGCACGGAATCTGAGAACGGAAAGTGTAAAGATACGTGAGCGCACCTAACCCATCGTCACTAATTTAAGATAAACTACGAAAAAATGCAAGAAAAATAATTATTAATAATAAATATGAACATAATTATAAGAATATATTTTGAAAGAAAAAGTAAAATATGTTGCTCCCGTCAGGATTAGAACCCGCGTTTTTTACTCAACAAGTCAACGCCTTAATCACTCAGCCACTTTTTAAAAATATTTCTCGCCCTAAGCGGGTTTTAATTACTTTAACTTTAACTGATTCCTTTATTACTGAATATACTAATTTATTCTAACTACCTTAAATCCTAAGCTAAAATCACACACACAAACATCCATGCCCGAAACGGTATTCGAAACCGTGATCTTGGGGACGATGGACTACCGCACTAGTCTGCTCGACCACTTTGATCGGCAACCACGATAGCAACGTGCAAACGGTAGAATAATAGACTGCAAATTTTTGTAATGGTTAGGTCTACCATCCGGGTCTCTGGACGCAAATCACACCATTTTTGCTACGTGGCTTTAAACGTTCACAGTAAAAAATAGCTGTGCTAATTCAAAATGTTGGGTCCCAGTGTGACTACCACTTTTTTTCGTGTTAAATCAACACAACACATGGTGTTAATTTCGGTACTGGTAGAAAAAAGTTACGGCTGCAGTGAGATTTCAACGTGGGTTGTCCAGTTAGAGGCTGAGACCAGTCTTAGCGACTTAACTAAATTGCCAGACACAAATAACGCTGGATCCAAACTATATTTATTGAGCAACATTTGAATTAAATGACTTCAGTAGATTCAAACAGTGTAGTGAGTCAAAAATATGTTGCTGAACACCCAAAACAAACTAAGCTACTCGCACATAATCACTTTAATTATTTTATGTTTGTTAATTGGGGCCCAGAATTCCCATTCATTGAGAATGTTCCATTTACATGGAAGTAAGTGATTAAGATGGCGAGAGCCAAACACTTGACCAGCATCACGGATTTTTTATTGTAATATATCGAATGCTGCGCTTAATTTCATAGAAATGGAACATATTTTCAACGATTGGGGGATTGTGATCCCTAAGTCACATTATCTTTACTTTCTTTATCTCTTTAAAAAAATCCGTCGGTTTTCAGATTTCTGAGAATAGTAGAAAGAATACCAAAAATAGTAGAAAGTTCTTAAAATAACTTAAATTAACAGTAAAATATTAAAGTGTCATACTTGATTTTGATATCAAACGATAAACATTATAAAAGTGAAGATGATCCATATTAATCTACAATCTAAAAAAATATTATCGACGACCATGGTTTGAACCTGTGACAAAATGAAAATCCATTATGACTTCACCACGGTAATCACTCGTCGAGCATGGTAAACGCTAGACGATATTTATTTTACTAGATTTCAATGTAAGACTAAGAATTAATACCACATTCAGTGTTTAATTTACTATTATTATGTTAAAATCTTCTCTTTAATTTGTAATTACATATTTATTTACTCGCTTTGCTTCGCTGGGGGCGCTGCCCCCAGACCTCCGTCGTAGCTGTGCTCCGAACATGGGGTTTTCGGGAGCTGCGCCCCCCTTTATCGTAAACAGAGACTCTCTGGCAGACTCCATTCTACAAATATACCACACACCGGGGGGGGGGGGGCTGCGCTCCCATTTTTTTTTAAATCTATTTTCGTGACCTACCCATCATGCTACACCTTCATACCAAGTTTCGTTTGTCTAGAGGAGGGGGTCCGGCCCTCTGGGCTGCTTGGTCCAGATCTTGCATGCAACGGCCAAGTGATTGTGTGGGAATTTTGTGAGCGGTTTCTTTGGTGGTGATGGAGCATAAGATGAGGAACTACTGCTTTGTTGGTGCTCAACGACTGGTGGACTTCGTTCTGGCAGCAACGTCGTTCCTCTTGCTAACGCTGTATCATCACTGAAATCACTTTCAATTTCCTCGTCATCTGTGCCATCGTCGTCTGTCATTAGTGTGTTAAACTCATCCACAACAACTTCTTCGTTACACAGCTGGGTTTTAATCTGTTCTGCAACGAGATGTTCATTCCGCGTGGGAGTTTCCTGCGAGATACCGAACACATCCTCTAACAACCACAGCTTGTCGCATTCTGTACACATATGATGCGCCTAGTAAATCGCACTCTCGTCCCCTACACAATACAGACAACCACTTCAATATCTCGCCCTCACTTCTCACAATATCCGCGCTCTACCTACGTTCAATCTTTGCAAGATATTCACTTTCACCGACGTTCCTGCCTTTCTCTAATTTTGTCGCCATTCAATGTTTCCTCTTCCCTAGCTCCGCT
>JAGDQP010023998.1:0-28474 GCA_022664845.1 Lepisma saccharinum | reverse complement strand
CTCTTGTAACCTAAGATACAAGTATGTTGCAGAAACTGAAGACTACAATATTTGTGCTTCTAACTTTATTGCAAGAGCTCCAATAAAATTACACTTCGAACTCGAGTAATCTAACGGGTTAAGACAAGGTTGCCTAAAGACCTTAAAATTTAAATTAAAATGTTAAAATCCAGTAATCCAATAATAACTAAATCTATGGCTAATGGACCTCGCAAGTTCGCCGCCGCAGAAAGAGCCATTTTGACATTGGATTCTATCCTGGACAACACCAAGACAGTTTTCATCACCAACACCTACTTCTCGAAGATCTCTTCTAATATTGTCCTCCCAACGACGTCTAGGTTTTCCCAATGGTCTTCCTCCATTCGGCCTTCCAAACACATTTTCTTTTCTGTCCCATCCCAGCTGCCCACCTTGATCGTCGCAATTTCATTATTTTTACATCTGCTTACTCGTACAGTCCGTGTAGTTCTTCATTATGCAGTCTTCTACAGTCTTCAGCTATCTAGTCCCGTTTTGGCCTATAATAATAGATAATGTACTCTGCCTACAGTTTCCTATGTTGTCCATAGGCCTTTAAATGCGTATAACATCATCAAAGTTTTGCGCTAATATAGAAAAATCAGTGACTGGATTAAATATCGTCTCTACGAAATTTACTTTCGCAACCCCAAACCAAAGAAATATGTTTCTTAGAACTTTCCGTTTTCACTTATGGTGACATTAAATACAGCAAAGACAGGGAGGAATATTTAATGTTAAACACCGCAACTAAATTGCAAAATTTTCTTTGCCTTGACTCAGTGCGATATGTAATCCAGTCCTGCAAACCTGTAATCGTACAGCTTACATTGTTTGCAACTTTTATTTGAATTTTAGGATTTTCAGATACGTTGAATACCATCTAGTTCAGACAGTGATTCCACATATTATTGCAAGGATGTATTTATGGTCACGTCTGGATTAGCTGTTTTTCAAAACTTATATAAATTATTCTTTCTCTATTTTTAGCGTGAGTATCGTCATGTCAGTATGTATGAAGAGTGAATGGAGACTGTCTATATGTGTATACTGTCTAATTGGTTGTCTGTTGATATCACAATTTCACTCTAACAGAAGTAAACTTGTGGGGTATATTAACTCAAGAATATAGAACAAAATTGAGAGATTCCAAAGCAAAGAGATACTGTACATGTGGTGTTGAAAGTTTATTAAGGAGTTCAAGATTGTTTTCAAAAAGTCTATATTCCTTTAACGTCACTTGGATCTCTTTGTTTCTGAGCCTGTGTTCGTTACTCAAGTCAATATGGAAGTAGAGAAGAGCGTAGCCAGATATTGATGATGATCTTAGAAGAGATTAAAATGTATGTGATAAGATGCATTGTCTTCTCATACCAACCTTTAATGTTATCAATTTTATCTCCTGTTGTAACATTAATTACGTTTACTGCATGGTTAGTAGTTCCTCGATTCCTAACGATTGAAGTACAACGCCGCAACACTTCTTGCTTCAAGCTTTGTATTCAACACACCTTAGTTCTTCATATCTGTGGATTAAAAAGACAAATATCACAATATTTGTACATATAAAGTTATTTTGCTAATACTAACAACGGACATAGTCAAATTTAGAACAGTAATTATTATTAAGTCTTTTGTTTCAACATTTAAGAGAGGCAGATGAAACGAGCTCGCGTGGGAAAAGGAGCTATTGTAGGAGATCTTTTGTGAAACGGCCAATTTTGAAAAATATCTTGCAACATAGAATCTAGTAATAACACTGCAACATAAGTGAAACTATGCTCTTGTTTTTCAAATTGTAAGCGTAACAAATTATAGAAATCTATTTTTTTTTAACACGTTATTCATTTATGTCAAGAAACTACGGTAGAAATTGCAACCTTTTTTATTTGTTTCAAGCGAGTTATAAATAAATTGAAGTTAATGGGAACATAGATATCATTTTATGGCTTAATTAGATTAAGTTTTCGTGCTAAACATATCAATGTTCATCGGAAAATCATTGTAGAGTTTGGACAACCTATGTAAGAGCGTGCGCTGGGTAATAGAAAGCTTGCGCATAACTATATAAAATAAGTGATAACTTAGAGTGGGTCTAGTAGGATAGGAATGCGAAAATGAAGTTCACGTAAGAGATATTCAGATCTTAAATTTCCATAGGCTACTTTGTACAAGAATACGAGATCAGCTATTTTTCTTCGGATTTCTGGTAGGGAGAAGTTTAGGGTATTTAAACAATCCTGTTTACGTGAGCTAGGAGTGGCTGGAATTGTAATATACAATAGCTAAAAAGAAGTGAAGTACAATCTAGATGGACGTGTTTGCAAATTAATGATGAAAGATAATCGTGAGCGCATTGGTGAATGTTATATTACCTAAACAGTGCCAAAGAAATATGTAAATACGAGAAGTAGATTACGATTTTGAAAAACTTTGGTAAGAAAGTTAATTTTATGTAGTGTTCAATGAGGAACATGAATGCTCCGCATAACTATTCCTCTGTTTTTTCTTATTCCGTTTTGTAATAAAATCTGTTGAAAAACGTTGCCACCTTCCTACGAGTATATTAAGTACCTATGCAGCTGTCTGCATCTCTTATTACGTACATCTTCTTGAACGAAGAGAAGCAAATGCAAAGATTCCTATTCTGATGACTGAGTTAGGCTTTACAAATTCTGTGTAGAGATTTTTTTTCATTTTACAGTGCAGAAAGTGTTTTCTGTAACGCAGCTTTACATGATGCTATGTCATATCAAAGATGCGACTAGATGGAAGTTAGCACCCAACAGTGCTCGATGACTATGTGGTCTGTGTCTCTATGGTTGATAAAATTGCGAAAATGGGCATTGACGAAATATCTTATAATAGTAAACTTCCCTTAGATTAATTTGTTTGATAATAGTGTTGAATTCGATCGATTTATGGCATAACTTAGTGTCGATATATGTAGCAAATTTACATATAGACGACTTGTTCAGCAAATCTTTTGCAACATAAAATAATGCATGAGAGACTTAGATTGCAAGATGATTGATTTGACCGCAAAAAGAGTTTTAATGGCTATGCTAAAATGATGCATAATTTAATTTTAAAAATTCATTTCTCAAAAATGGGGAACGTACTCGGGTGAAATTTTGGGATTAAACCCAAGCAAATCAGGTCTGTGTGTGGTAAAAAAATTAGATTCTTCCATTTATCTTGTTTTGAAATAAATGTCCTTGAACTTTATAAGTTTTACACACATGGCTACATTTAGACGTTATCACAAAAGAGAAAACTTAATCTCAAATCTAATAATATGGACATAATAACCTTATACTGGACGCATTTTGTATAAAAACTAAAAGTGGTTCTCCAAAATCTTTTGGTGATCAAACAGTGCACAAAATACAAATCAATGCGCATTATCAAGTAACTATTTTGTTATCAGAATTAAATGAAACATACTGAAATTAAAGCTTGTAGTTTTAAAAGAAATATCTTACTGTTTCATTTCATCTTTTACGGAACTCAAGTTATTCAAAAAGGCAGGTAAACGTCAAACGTAAAAATGTCATAACTGCTTCCCCTTTTCCCTGCATCTCTTTCTCTCTGGTCTCTGATCGAGTAAAAATATCGAGACGTGTTTTCTTTACTTTGAAGTTCATATAAATAACATATTACTTCCATACTTTTTAAAATGGTGCGACAACTATCACCTGCCGAACTTTCGTAGAGTGACCTTTTAGTGATTTTTTTATTATTATTCCTTCCATTGGACACATCTGCAATGTTTCACTAAAATTCTTCAGCATATGAATATTGCTGTCTATTGAATAGCATATCTTCCCTTAAACCTAATAAGAGTTTAAATAAAATTTACAATGTGAAAGAAACAGAAGTATGTAATCATCGTTAATGTTCCAACTAATCAGATGATAGGATAGTCCTGCTGAAATTATTGTGCAATACTCGTATCGTAGAAGTCAGACATCTTAATTCCTCTGGCAAAACAAATACAATAACTTTCTTCCATGTTAGACATCGTTTTATTGTTCTTCGGTTTTCTCACAAGATGACAGGCAAGTACACGGATGATGATATTCTACGTTTTATAAAAAGGATAATGTAGTAGTAGTCCATGTTTATGACTGTTACGGAGCAAAAATCGACAGTTAATAATTTGGAAGAACTTTTTGTAAATATTAAATTCTTATGTTGGATTCCATCTCGGAAATTTTCTTCTCCAATATGTGATCCCGTTGTTGTATCTTAAGTTAAGTGCTTGTTGCATAACTTAGCGTAAAACGCTAATAATAAAGTTTAATCGTCTGTTTTTAGGTCCACTGGAATTTGTTTATTCCTGTGCCAAATATTAACAAATAAATAATACAACTTCCTAATATATAATGAAAGAAGCAGACAACTTGCAATTACAATAGTTTAGGAGAGACTTTTCGTCACGTATAAAAACACCCTTATTGGAACCAAGTCCTTAAATATTAAATTATGTATATACACATTGGCACTAGAGACGTCATTGTAGGAGGTAATTGGTTATCTTTGTTTCTCAAATGTCATTCTATGCACATGGTTTTCATTCCCTCTCTGGGACTATGTTTACAATAAAATATTATCTGTCCATTTCGTAAATTCCGTGCTGGGACAAAGTGATAGAGCTACAATGACGTCCTAATGGGAGGCCATAGCTTAATTTTTAGAGTGTTAGCGCAGAAATCGAAGATCGTAGGGAAGATTCTATCGGATGTCCATCCTAATTGATGATTTTTAGAGATTTCTTGAATCACACCAGGCGAATTCCGGACAGAACAGACCCTTGCTAACTTTCTTCCAAGATACTCTGCATATTACTGTCTTTCCCTGAGTCAGAGTGGCCTAACATTCTTAAAAAAAATCAAGTATAGGGACGCTTTGCACGAAGGCAAATGGGATTTACTATCTTCCCATAAACCGAAGATTACGAAAGAGCAATTTGAGGAGAACATACTGGCTTTCACTTTTCCAGGTTATTGGCAAATCCAGTAACCCTGTCATAACCCAGTAACACTGAGTCCGCTGTTTAAATTTTAAGAAAGGCAAATTCGACTATTTATTGTCACTGCCATTTAGGTTAATATCAACTTCTTTTTCTGCGTTCGAGATAAACAACGTAACCATCTTGCATTCTTTTAGAGAAACAGCATCACTAAGTCATTTTGAAAACGTGAGGTTCAGAAATGATGTTAGGTATCATCTACGCTTGTTTAAATCCTTATTTACGTATCGATGAACAGTGACGATATGCATTAGCTTTGGGTGGATAATACAGAGGACGACACAGAAATTAACAGTACACAAGAGTAAAATCAATTTCCCTCACTGAATAGTAACTTTCGTTATTATGTTAAGATTTTAAAACTTTAATAACTTGCATAACCTTGACATTTTCTTGTCTCCATAATATCTACCATCAAACTCCATTTCACATGTAAAGAATTAGTTCGTCAGAGAGTACGATGTTGTAAAAATAGGGCTAAGAGAGCATTCGTCCGAAAGGAACTGTCAGTTGAGGTCGCAGCTATCAGATTTTGTCAATTGAACAGAGGAACTATTTCACAGAATAACTATAGCAGGGTAGAATATTTGAATATACAGTTTATCAATTGTTTTTATTCCGATCACACGTAGTTTGTTTAGTAAAACTCAGATATATAAATTTAGTACTAATATAGAGAGAAGGTTTTAGAATTTTGTTCTAGTTTACAGCTAACACTACTCATTGCCAGGTAGGAAGTAATAAAAGAATCAAGCATGTTCTAGATATTTACGTAATTAGTGGTTGTTTTGACACTTCCGAAGGTTTTGATGCAGATTCACTCAATGGATCAATTTGTAAGTGGTACGTACTCTGGTTTTAAGTAAAAAGGATGCCTTTCGAAGAGGAAGTCAACCCGCGGCGAATCAATGGGGACGCATCAGCGTAAGTTTCGTGCGCAGTCTGTAAAAGTCTATCATCAGAAGCAGCAGTGAGCAAAGAATCGAAAATTTCTCGCTCGTTTAGGACAAATTTAAATATCTAAGTGTTTATATATTAAAGAAGGTTATATATTTTCGAAGCAGAAAATTTATTTGTAGTAGCCCTGTGTATTGATCTCTCTTTGATGTGAAATAATTGTAGCAATTTTCTTCCAAAAAAAAAAGAAGAGAAAAATGCTTGCAATTAAAAATAATAGATATTGAACTCCTGACGATGGTGCTAAACTAGATCAAATAACGGGAGACTTTAAAAATATACACAAATTGTATAAACTCAGCAAAATAACAGCGAAATACAAATATGTGAGTAAGATTTAATCTTACCTGAAGGAAGTTGCTTGCGTTTTAAGTTTCCAGCAGATAACATAGTCTTCGATTTCCCTCATTTTGGTTTAGATTGCATTCCCTTAATTAATGCAAAAGTTTCGGTTTTCATCAATATCATTTCAGTAATAATGATTAAGCGATAATTTACTAAGACCAAATAACAATTAGAAACAACGAAACTCACTTGAATGTTCTAAGTCGTTTGTTTCTTTCTCACGTTACCAGTGTACATTAGTAGGCTGGCAAAAGTGCTCAATATTGCATAACGCAAGAACAAAATAACAAATGAAAAGGTAGCAACTGCCATCTGGTAGCAACATGCCCAACTAAAAATATGCCAAATTTCGTAGAATTGCGCTCAGTCGATCGAAATGAGTAACATGTGAAGTAGAGATAAGTGTGGCTGCTATGTCAGCGCGGCTAAATCAATGATTAAACTTTTAATAGCAGGTTAAGTGAATCGTAATAAAATTGATTGTTTTTACTAGCCAGTTCTAGTGAGAAAACTGTACATCAAAGTACAGTTTGTGCGTGGTAGGAAAATGTCATCTATCGGAAACAGGAAAACTAACCATTTTGGATAAACCCCAAAGCGGCCGACCAATGTCTTTTACAGATGGGGCAAATAAACACGTGGATGAATTGATTCAAAGCAACCATATCATCACGCAAGAATGTATAGTAACCGAGTTACGCATATCAAATAAGCACATAGTCCACATCATCGAGAAAAGGGGATACCGTAAAATTGCTGCTTGTTCGTTGCCACTCAAACTTACAGCTAGAACGAACGAGAAGAATGTTGTGAACAATACAAGTTTTTCTTCAACATTGCGACGGAAGGAGAACATTGGGTCTACTTGGGGGTATCAGTCTTACGTATTACCCGTAAGATTTACTTTTCTTTTTTGTTCCCTTTAAGTCTTGCCTTTTTCTCTCCCGCAGGATGCTTTCTCGCGTTTAGGTAGAAAGTATCCTGCAGGAGACAAAAAAAGTTAAGACTTAAAGGGAAGCCAAAAGAAGGTACATCTTACGGGAAAACGTAAGATCTGGTAACCATAATCCAACATTCCGTAAAAAAAATCAATTTTTGCACGTTGTTTTAGCAGCGATAAGAAAGGCAAATTTAACTCCATTTCACAGACTACTCGTACGGATTAAGTAAACAAAATTCCACGATCTTCGTATGTTTGTAGTAGCGGCATGTTGCTACCAGATGGCACTAGATGTGCTATTTTGTTCTGGCGTTACACAAGATTCTATACTTTCTGTCAACCTTCGAATATAAGAACTCTATCTTGAACTTCAATAGGTTATCAAGCAAAGAGTAGTAATATAGATATATGAATGAGTGTATGCTCTTTTTTGTGTAGTTATGTAGAATATCTCTGAAAGTGTTTATTTGATTCACACAATACATTCGTTAATGTTATGTAAATAATAAAGAAAGGTGTGCTAGGAACTTCGTTTTCCACGAGACCACTCTGTTTAAATCTAATACTGATAGTTTAATATCACTTGAAACAATTACTGCGCACAAAACATTATAACTGTTACATTTATTTATTACGAGGGACAAGTTTTTACCTTTTTCTATGCACTAGTTAGTATTGCCTAGTGCGTTAAATATGCGAAAATATACGGAAATCCATGTTTGTTAATGTTTGAGCAAACTTAAATTAACAATTTCGATACGAACAATTTTTAATGTATCAGAAGAAATTAAAACTTAAATGTCATGTTGATATCTCTGAAGGTAGTTTTGTACTTGTGACTTTTTAAAATACTCAATAAATAAAATTGTATTATAGATACATCTCATGTTTCACGATACTTGTATTTTTGAAAATGAAGTAAAGATTTCTGAAATTTTATTAGTTTTGTCAAAATTCCGGCAAGGCTTTAGATACTTATTCGAATGCTATCAAGATCTGTCCTAATCAGTGTCTCTTAACAGTAAGTCAAATTAAAGACGACTGAGAGTTAGACGACTACTTTAGCCTTTGTCGTACACTAATCCACATAGCGTTACATATTCTACCTGACTGAACAATTAGAGTGAGTTTTTCCCAATCCTCATTTCATAATAACGAAAATCGATTAGAATCGATGCATGCACGACTCTGTGTCCCTATAGCATCGTGGCCTGAGCCATGTATGCCTAAAGTGCATAAATAAATCAACTCTGGAAGAGAACATCCTAGCGGGCAGGTGGACTTGTGACAGCCTAGTTGCTGTTCCATTTTTATTTTAATCCCCTTTTATTCTCTTAGTACGTTCTGTTTCCTTTCTGTGTGTTCTCCTTAGCTCATTCTCTTTGTTTGGTTTTAGTCACGCTTTAAGCGTGTTTCGTTTTATTTTTGCTTTGGTTTTCCGTCGTTATCTATCCAGGTTTTCGTTATTCACGCATCATTGACTTGGATGTAGTGCTTGTTTTTGATTGGATCCTAGTCAATGTTTGGTTCCGTGCTTCTTGCTGATTGGTGTGAATCAGCCTTCTTCTCCGTTTGATGGGAGAACTGCTCTCCCCGCCATGTTAGTTTCAGTTCCAATTTTTCCACCAGAAGGACGGATGTCTGGGCTTCCAGTCATTTTGCCTTTCCAGAGCCCTAACTACGAATGTTAACTATAAATGCCAAATTTAGTATATTGAAGAATATTTCGACTGATTTCGTCCATTCCGGAGAAATATATATTAATCGTTGCAAGAAGAAAATAATTGATACGAGTGCTAATAAGACAGTACATCTCAACAACGTTAATTCTAAATTTCATGTCAATAAAATTATTTGTTTTATTTTAAGATTATTTGTCATAATGGGCAACATGTTCTAAATTTTAGTATGGGGCCACTATTGACCAAATTCTTACATTTCAAGTATCGGATCGTTAGATTCCAATAATCAAATGCCACATTTTTAGTCTTCAGTTTCCGAATCTATTTAAAATTCCCGGTTAGCAATGTTAACAGCTACCGTATATCACCATTATTAGTCAAATTAACGACATGTTTGTTCAACCATTCTTGCGTACTGTTTTCCGATAAATTTTGACTTAATTGTAAAATTTGATACTTCGACATGATTAGCTAATATTGGTTTCATCTTCAGCCACTATTCTCCGTTAAATAGTCACATTTTATAACATTATTTTTGCATATTCAAGATTTATTCAGAGCGTCAATTATATAATGTAGTAATCATCCGTAATGACCAGAGGGGGCCAAAGAGCGAGATTTGTGGAAAACAGTAGCTATTGGTTGCAAGGCGTGTGACGTCACTATACGGACCGTCAGCTAGTACACATAAGGAAAAGCGTAGAGATTAGTGGATATAAAAAGTTATATTGCACCTAATATTTTGTAGCAAATAAGTTCTATTTAATTTTGTTATATCTTTTATGATTGAATGATGAAAATAAACAATTTAACGATATAAAAATACACTAGAAACTTTCTAAATTGTAAAAAAGAAAAAACACATCTTAACGTTACCGATATGTGAAAAGAAAACTCACACTCGAACGAAATTGATTTTAGAACAGTAATATCAAAACTAGAATTATTTTCATTATAAAAGAGAGACTGTATGATCCTGATATTATTATTTCCCTTAAAAATAAACATATTTTTGGATCCTTATGGCAATTACTCGTAATCGTTTAAGTGCATGAGTAATTATTACAGTCAGCGCTCTCTCTAATTCACACTCACACCTAAACATAAGGATCGTTCAAGCATTACGTAAAAATTCAAGGAGAGGGGTTAATTTAAGCTTTGCTTATTTCATCTGACAGTGGGAAGGGGCGTCAGAACACTGCTTACTTAAAATTCGCTTACAAACATGTGTAAATTCAAAGATTGAAACAGTAATTTGGGCTGCTAAATAACGATAATACATCACTAGTGGAGGCCAGGGTCTTCGTCGTCTATGTTACCATATAGGCATCCGCCTGTTGATACTGATGGCAAGCCTGGATAACCTTAGTCAACGTTGCCGGCAGTAGAACTCGAACCTGTGAATCTTGTCATTGCCGTTCTCAAACTTCGGAACATCGCTAGAAAGGTTAACAGTTACAGTTTTCGTGTTGACCATGCTACTAAGGGTTTCCAGGCATTTCCTCAGTATCACCAGGGGAATGCCTGTATAGTACCTTGGTTAAGACACTAGCCGCTGTAGCTTCTCAAACTTTTGAGAATAGCCTTACCTGCCTATATGGCCCATGAGTGTAAATCAGGTTTAATGAAAACTTACAGATGAACCCACAAGTAATAAACTGAGAGAGAGAGAGAGAGAGAGAGAGAGAGAGAGAGAGAGAGAGAGAAAGAAAGCAAGAAAGAAAGAAAGAAAGAAAGAAAAAGAGAGACATACACTAAGCGGGCTCATATTTTCATGAATTTTCTCTTCATTATTAGAGAATGAAAGATAATAATAATAATTATTATTATTATTAATATTTCAACTGGAAAACAATGTAATAATTTCCTAATTTTAATTTTGAGGACTAAACACATGCCTGCTTTACCCAACTCCACTGGCTGAGTGATCACGATAGATGACTTTCGATAAACATTAGGTTCGAGTCCCGTACACACCGCCTATCTGACAGGTTTTGCAGAGTTTTCCTGTACCCCTGAAATCAAATGCTACGATGGTGCCTTAAATATAGACCCTGGCCGCAACCTTGGCCACCCCTATTTCGACAGAAATAAAGAACTTAGGAGGTATGTGCCAAAATATGTAGTAATTACCTACCAATTTTAAGCACTGTAAAACTCTTATATAATGGCGTTTAGAATCAAAGAATTACATTTCGAAGCGCAGCGTAGCGTAGGGGATTGGCGACCCCATCGCAGGTCTACGGACCGCAACGTGATGACACAATCACATAGCCCGAGCAGCAGACCATCGCTGCTCGCATACGGCCTAGGGAAATGGCGATCCCATCGTCCAGCCGGCTTATGCTGGTTGCAATCAGCCAACAACGGCGTAGGGAATTGGCGACCCCATCGTCCAGCCGGCTTTGCTGGCTGCAATCAGCCCTCGCAGCTACACATCTACGCTGCTTGAAAGGAGGATCAGCCGAGAGGATTTCATTTACATTCACCCCATTTTTCATCAATTGATGACTCATTATTTCATCTCCTCTTGTGCTGTGAGTTGGGCCTCCGTGCAATGACCAAGGATGTGACAGGATGTACTTGCATTGACGATGGCCCTTGGGCCCAGGGGAAAGGGGGCGGAACCATTGGATAGCGCCTAGTTCTTAACAGCAGATTCTTGGATGGTTTAGCTCGTTGAGACTGGGAAGTGCGCCATTGGGGAGCTCTTCGGACCTTTGGTCTCGTCAACACTCGGGGGAGTGGGTGTCCCAAGTATCCATCAGTCGGGAGTACAAGTGATTTCGGCGCCAAGTCATTGGACTTCGCCTTGATTTCCAGCTTGCTGACAAGGGTGATGAGGGTAGTACCCGGCAGCCTCGTTGGCTCCTCAGAACGAAGACGGAGAAGTGTGGGCATTTACGGCTAAAATTCATCATGGCTCCACCACATCCTAACAAGTCGCCTTCGCGCACAGCCAAAGAAAAGAAGAAGACAAAGAGACAGAATGAAGAGAAAGTCACTGAAGATAATAGATAGAAGGCGCATATAGTTACCGAAACAACCAGTGACACAGCTGAAAAAATCAAAGTAGAGAAACAGACAAGTATCGTACCGACTATCACACGATATCTTGTTATTAAAGTAAAGAATGAAGCAGGGAATCCAAGTGGTTTGAAGGGGTTATCCCCTATCATCATACAAAAACAACTGAATCATGTCGCCGGCGAACTTGCACATGTTAAAAAGCTTCGCAACGGCACCTTGCTCGTGGAGACATCCACTAACAAACAATCAACTAATCTCTTAAAATTGAAGACCCTAGGACAATTCGAGGTTCAAGTTGAACCGCTTCGTCAACTAAATTATAGTCAGGGCGTAATATCTTGTTGGGACTTGCAAGATATCCCTGAAGAAGAGATTAAGGATGAACTTGCCAGCTAAGGTGTAGTCAATGTTCGACGAATTAAAACACGAAAGAGTGGAGAACTGCAACCCACGAGTTCGTTAATTTTGACGTTTGCCATGCCACAGCTCCCCAAGGACGTGAAGGCAGCATTCTATTGCTTACCTGTCCGTCCTTATATACCGAGTCCGCTCCGCTGTTTTAAATGCCAGGACTATGAACACACCAGCACGTCGTGTAAGGCGACCTCTGCTGTATGTGCAATATGCGGTACCAGTAGCAATGGTGCGGATCCTTGCACATCACTGAAACCTCAGTGTGTTAACTGCAAGGGTGATCACACTGCCTGGTCGCGTGACTGTCCGGTATTTAAAGAAGAAAAACGCATTAGAGAGCTGATGATGATTGAGAAAATATCTGCTGGCGATGCAAAACGTCGAGTAAAAGAGTCTCAGCGCACCCTTCCCTCTGGTGCGTTTTCACATGTTGTAGCCAGACTAGCAGTTAAAACTGTCTCGGTTGGTACCCAGACAGTTAATGTATCAACATAAACAGAGTCTGATGTGCATGGCGACCTTCCGAAGCCGCCCAAAGAATCGGAGACTGCTCGTAATATGCCGACGCAGAGTCAGGGACAACACACGCATGTGCAGAGCTCTAGAGCTCCACGGGTTAAAACTACTTTTAGTCCCTATAAAGTCCCGAAATTAGTTCGAACTTCCCCTCTCGCTACAAGCATTAAGACTCTGACGAACATTTTGTCCGGTCAATTAGCTCAGGAAGAGTCTGCACATACTATCGATGAACCAAGTTCATCTTTGGCTTCAGACATGATTCACGACCACCTGATGGATATGGATTTTAATCTCGTGGAAAGGAAAGGGAAACCTAGGTATAAACGTAAACTTAAACGGTAATCTTTTACTTGTTTTTGCAGAATTTTATGATTTCCGTTTATTTTATATGATTATGCTCCTTAGCTGTTACGTTTTATAGTGTAGTTTTGTGAAGCCCATTTACAGGTTTCCATTAAGTTTTATAGTGTAGTTTTGTTTTATATTTTGTAAAGGCCCATTTACAGGCTTCCTTGTTATACTGGCCATTTACACCAGTGGGCTGATTGTGAAGACCTTTTACATCTTCATCTTTTATATTATTTTAATTAACAGCTAAATTTTGACATGACCAAGATAAGGGGCTTCCCCCGTATCGGGACGGGCGTAAGCCATAGTGCTGTTACCGCCCATAAAATTCATTTTATCTTATCTTTTCGAAGCGCAGCGAAAGAATTGGGATAAGTTCAGGCTCGTGAAGCGACGCCAAAATAAGCCTTGCTTTTTTTTGTAAAGAAAAAGGTTTTCTTTTCCCAGATTTCAATTTTTCGAACATTGCTACAAAAATAAAAAATAAATTTTATTATATGTTAGTACTACCCCGCCTCATAAACTCGTTTCAACTATGACATTTTTCTCCATGCCAGTTAGGCATTTCTTGAAATGAATCTCCGTCAGGTTTTAACTTCTTATTTTTTATTGCAATCCTAAAAGTTCATTTTTAATTGCCTTTTGTAGTCATTAGGAAGGAAATGGATGGTGAAAACCTTAGCATTTTTTACTTGAAATATATCTATTCTTTTACACCTTATAGTACAGACCACTCTCTGTGTGCTTCTTTGTTAAAACAAATCATAAAATATTACCTGTGGGTTGTTTCGGCCCGTGTATTTACACGTTGAAACGGCAAAGTTGTTGTGTTCTTACTCATTGTTAAAAAATAACGAGGATCACAAAGAAAATAATACAGTTATTATTTATTCCATTCACAACTACGTACTTTAATATCGCTGCAATCATTAGGCTATGATAAAAACACGGTCGCCAGCTGATCCAAGTAGACGACTCAATGTGAGTGTCCGTGCAGTAACGTCATGGTACAGTTCCACATAGATGGCGCCATCAGTTACATATCCATGAATGGCATACATAATAAATTCAATGTACCTTGCGTAATGACGTCACGATATTATAAGCCCAACTTGTTTCTTTCGTTAAGGTATGTTTTGCACAATAACTCCATTTCTGTAATTAATTATGTGATAAAACTTTTCGAAATTGATTAACAATATTTTGGGACTAACTTGTGAAAATTTCAGTGGAAGTCATTATTAATTATGGAAATTATGGACAATTATATCTGATAAACCAAGTTTCGTTTCGGCTTAACTAATTCAGTGTATACAAGATAGACGATACAAATTTGTTTGCTTCATACAGCTCAATAGTAATTCTGTTCTGGTTTTTATGAAATTATCAATTCCGAAAACTTACATTATGTAAATTCAGTTGAATAAATTGAAATGTTTATAATTCTTTGAACAATCTTGTGTTTCTGTTCAATGAACATAGTACAGAAAACCTCTCAGTGAACTAGGTACGAATTAAGGCATTAGTAGATAATCCATATACAGTGTGCAGTGATGGATATATATGATAGTACATAGTACGTAGTAGATAACCCATACATAGTACAATATTTATGATGCGCAGTGATTTAGTTAATGTTTGCCATGATATTCATATGAATTTAACTACGTATCATTACGTGAAGTTTGACAGCAATCGATACTAAATTATTTCTCTGTTTCGGTAAACCTATCGTTTTGAGTGATGCGTTTTTAGTTAGATTAGGTGGGTTCATAAATCTGTAGGTCAGTGGTAGGATTCTTTCGCCAGCTGAGATGTGACAACTAGGGAAAGGAACTATACATTGAATTTCTACTTATTCTGCGTTAACATATGAAGTGACTCCAGTACGTGATTTGAGTGAATTGATATTATTGGCATTTTTGCGTTATGACACGACATTTAGATTGAGTTGCGACCGTCATTCGATGTGTTCGTCGTCTTTATTTCAGGAATTGCGATTCAGGGCTACAGGTGTGGGCCCTACCAAGGTTAAGGTAAGACATGGTCTTTTGCCTGTAGACTTCGAAGTGAGTAAAGGCGCAGTATGAGTCACATATGAATTGATATGCGTATGATCGTTTGATGTTATTCCCAAGTAAGGATTTTCGTTTTCCTTTCTTAATCTATAGCTAATCTGAACCAGCTTGTACTTCAGAGTATGAACCGAAGATCTAATTAAAAAAGATTGGAGGTGTCGCCTTATCGGTATTTCCTATCTCGTTCTAAATTATTGTGTTTTTCGCAGCGATCACAAGGATCTGGAATCCTCTTTCCGAGATATTCTTAGATCTGGAAGACATTTCTGCGCCTCTCGTCTGGGGTGTAGAAAATGTTTGGAGCTAGAGTTTTGGTTGGATGCGTTGCGTGGGTACTCGAGGCTCTTGGCGACTCTATTTATATTCCTGGATTGTTTTTGGTGTTGCAGTTTTGACTTCACATACCCAGGAATTGTGTGTGTGATCTTGGTGATCTTGGGTTGGGGCCGTTTCAGACTCACAAAAAAATCTCAACAAAGGATATCTCAGTTAAAGACATTTGAAAAGGTTTCAATACTACGAATGGCATACCTAAAGTAATTCCTGTTGATCATTATATCGGAAAGCATTAATCCAAATTTAATTGCTTTTTAGCAGCGTTTTAAGTGACTGTTCTTTCATGTTTTCAGCAATTTTGTCTATTGCAGGTTTTGCTTAAGATGTGAAGCATAATCAATAAACCATTATCGAGTTTCTGACAGCAGAGGGATATACTGTCGCCAACATCCATGAAAGACTGAAAATGTTTTTGGTGGGCAGTACATAATTGACATAAGTAATGTCCAAAGATGGGTAAACCAGTTTACGGGGCAGGAGAAACAAATGCGGATTACAAATCCGGAAGTGGAAGATCAGTGATAGCTGTAACAGAAGAAAACAAAAAACAAGTGAATGTCTTGATTAGGGCAGAACGTATTCTCATTGTAGCAGAGATTTTATCGTAGCTGCCATGGGGTAACAATGTTCTCCACATGATGATCAAAGAAATGGGATGCCGAGAGATGTGTGCAAAATGGATTCTATATTAATTAGCAGCTAACTTGAAATAGAGGAGAGAAGTGGTATCCATAGATCTACTGGAACAGTTTGAAGCCCACAATGACACCTTTTTGACAAGTTTTACACCAGTGATGAGATATGAGCTTACATGTACGACCTAGGGTGGAAGAATTAGTTTATGGAGTGGTCCTATGCCGGCTTCTTTTGGCCCAAAAATTCAAAAGTGAGCACTCTGTCCGCAAAGCGAGGATAGCTCTTTGTTTATGCTTTACATCCATAGTTCAGCAAAACCTGCAATAACGAAAATTGGTGAAAACATGCGCGGACAGTCACTTTATACGCTGTTAAAGAGGAATTACATTTATCTTAACACTTTCCGCTATAATGATCAGCATGCGTTACTTTAGGTTTATCAAGCAAACCTTATTCAAACAATCAACCTAACAATAAAAGAAAAACAAGTTTAATACAGGTTCCATCGAAGGCAGGTCTGAATCACCCAGACCATCCGCAAGACAGGAGATATTTGCCGAAATTGCTTCATCAGTTGCACTTTCACCCATGAAATACCTTCCCAGAAAATCATAGTAGCTAGGAATTCATTGCACAACTGGAAATGTGTCTTTAAAACCACCTATATTCTCCGGCGAATGTCTCACCAATCCTTTTAGCTGTTGGGAGCTATGTTTACTTAACTTTCGACTAGATATAAGTAATTGACAGAGATTTGATTATGGAATTTTTTCTGACCTTTGGGCATTATTGAAATGAAGTGAATTTTATTTTAAAGTCTTTTAGCATCTGTGGCTCAGGCCAGGATAGAGCAGAGCATGGATTAGCAAGGTATAGGCCAGGGACTTAAGGCGCCATCCCGGCGTTTGGCTGGTGAAACTCAGGAAAACGTTGGAAAACTTCAGGCAAGATGGTCGATAATTGGATCGTTTCACGTTCGCTTACAAGTCAGAATCAGAAAAAAAGCATTGTCGAATTTTAGTTTATACTCTCAGGAGAACAAATCTTACGTTCTAATATTGTGATGACTAAAGACCGGAAGTATGACAAAATAAAACACCACACGACAGCACCAAGCGACAAACAAACAAACTCAATTACCTTAACTGAAGACATCAGTTGTCATTTGCTACCCTTTATTTTTTTCCAGGAATTAGTGGCACTAGGTTCGTCTATAAGACGGTGATTCAACCCGTTGGGGGCCAGATACAAACCTCAACTCACTGACTGACAATGCGATTCCCTCTAACAATTAGCAGACATGCGTTTCCCGTCCCAAGAAAAAATTAAAAAGAAGCAGCAGTCAGGAAATGGCAAATATGGCAATTAATTTAAGAAATGACATTTTAAAAGATTTTTTAAAATGCAAAATATGGCATTTATGACACTTTGCCATAACTTCCCGTCTGTAGTGATGACATTGTAATTTGTAGTAATTTACAGTACGTGTAAAGAACCAAGAAAAAAAAAACATCAACAGACGGTAACGTCGCGGACTTCGGAGCGGCAGTAGGTAGAAACGTGGGTTTGAGCCCCACGGTTAACCATTCTGTCTGAGGATTTCCAGGGGTTGCCTGTTTCATCACGCAAATGGAGGATAAGAAAGGTCCTAGCCGATACCTTCCCTATCCAGGCCTGAGCCTGAATAGGACTCTAAAGGCCATAAATAAAATTCAGAATTCAGCAAACTCCTTCACATTCTACTGACAATGTTTAACCTGTACTTTGATAAACAAAATGTTTTGCTTGTTTTTACCATATTTTCACACCAAGTCACCCAATTGTTTTTAAAGACGCACAAAATATGCACTCATTATTGATACAGTTTCCAATAAACAATTGGAAAAGAAAAAAAAATAGCAAGAGCATTTTTTTTAATCTTTCTTCCGTGTTTCTGGTTTTAAGCTAAAATGCAACAAGTAATGAAAACAATGTTTTTCGAAAGCACTTTCCAAAGTACACACTATTTCAGAATATTTACTCAATCCTTATACATTCTTTATTTACAACAATGTGTATAGTAAAATCGCAAGCTTTTAGTTCTTACGTTTCGTTAATGCCTAGAGCTTCCCATATCCCAGATCTATTTCCTTGCGCTGATAGCCAGGTGACGTCATGCAAACGTCACATTCTCGGCTATATCCGCGGGAAAGCGAACTGGACTCCCCCGGGGATATAGTGTCCTATACCTCCGATTTACAGATTTAAGAAACCCTTCTCTTTTTTTCCGGGACAAATGTTATTTATATAGAAATATTAATTTTGCGGGATAACGGTGTTATATTCCATGAAAAATGTAATAAGTGGAAATTTGATAAATGTATGCTTAGAAAATCACTTATCGAAAATGTCCCAGGTCTATTCCACTTTTGCTCCCCATTACGAAAATCCTGGATCCACCATTGATGAGCTGAGTACTGTATGACATCGGTTAGTATTAAACATGTTCCTTCCAGATATGTATTTTACAATTTGGTAGTAAAGCGTAGTAGTAGTGCTTGCCATCTTAACGCATTTATCTCTAATTAAATCATCTAAACAGGAACTTATTTCTGACAGTACTGTGCACTACCTACTCAGGCAGTTTCTAGCTTTGTCAGCACTAACATCATAGTTTGGTGATATTCTGGCAACTCCTGATCACAATCCTAGCTCTAAGAGACACAACTTTGTTCAAACCCCGCTTTCGACAACTAATTGGTGACAATTTTTTACATTTTTCAACTGAGAAACTACTAGGACTGGGAAGGTATTTGAGAAGTAATTGGAAAGATCTTGAAGTGACGAGTTAAAATCAATATAGGTCATATACATTGCAGGAAAGTTTTCGCTCATGGAGGAAATTTATAACGTATGAACTAGTAGGGCCGGGTATGTGTTTAAGGTGTTGTTCAAAGGTCTCAGCGAGACAAGTTCAGTCCAGTATCATTTATCAAAACCCCAGGTGTGGAGGCAATTTTCAACTCAGGAATTACTAGGACTATAAAAGTGTTTGATGTGTCATGAGGAAGGTCTTACAAGAAACACTCGCGAGGTGTAAGAGCCGGATTTTGATGAAAGCTTGTATGTAGGTACAGTGCCTAGGTAAACCTTCACAGCCAAATTTATAGGTGCTGCCGCAACAAATAACGACAGGGGAACCCAAGAAAGATGGAACATAGAGAGCAAGTAAATCGAATACAGAGTACGGAAAACGCCTTTGCTTTTATAAACTGTTACATATATTGAAAGTAAAGGGCTATTAATGGATACTGGACGTGAAATAGTACATGCCGGATGGTATGCCGATAATGGCTGCCATCTTAAAAGCGTCCATCTTGACTATGCTTCAAAATTTTTAAAGTTTAAGTGGGTCATGCGATATATCAATCTGTGCTGCAATGTTCCAAGAAACCCAATGACGAATGGAGAAGGTCACTTTCACCTAGCATTACGCCTTCTTGAAATTGGGACTTCATCTTCCGTTAGTGTATTTAAAACTTTATAGTACTCTTCATGTTGTGGCTATGAGGACCATATTTTCCAACATAACAATACCTCTTATGTAGCCTTTTGGTTTTCGTTCCTTCAACTGTTTTAACAAAATGTTTGTAATCATTCGGCTCACACATTCTCCAAGTCAATTTCACTTGTCATTTTGTCGTACAGGAATAGAGTTATGCCAAAATTGACTTCGTCATTGGGTCTCTTGAAACATTACAGCACACAGTGATATACTCACTTAGTCACATGACTCACTTAGTCTTTCAAAATTTTGAATCATAGTCAAGATGGCCGCTTTAAAGATAGCAGCCATTGTCGTCATACCTTCCAGCATGTATTGTCTCCTGTCCAGTATCCATTAATACCCATTTGCTTTCAATATATGTAACAGTTTATAAAATAAAAGACGTTTTCCGTACTCTGTATTCGATTTACGTGCTCTCTACGTTCCATCTTTCTCGGGTTCCCCTGTCGTTATTTGCTGACGGCAGCACCCATAATTTTGGCTGCGAAGGTTTCCCTAGGCACTGTACCTACATACGAATTTTTATCAAAATCGGGGTCTGACACCTATCGAGTGTTCCTTGTTAGCAAGACTAGTTTAAATCCGTATAGACAATCTAAATCACAGGACAGTGTTGCATGGTACTGGGTGAAAATGTTTAACTCAGGAACCATTAGGGGTATAAAGGCGTTTGAGGTGTGGTTGGAAAGGTCTCGCCAAGACAAGTTCAAGCGCTTATTGATAATAAATATCAGAGGCGGTTCTGGAGATGGGGCAATTTTCAACTCAGGAACTCCTAGGCATAGGAATTTGTTGAGGTCCCATTGGAAATGTCTCGCCGCAATTTTCTGAACGGAACATCGGTAATCAAAATAGGCGGCAGTAGCTTATATCCACAGAATCTCCTGACTGGGCCTCTCTTTACCTGTTTTAATTATTTTATTTACGACCATGTGGAATAATATTATATTTTTAAAACGGTTCAAAATTTATATACGCAAACGAAACCACCTTGTGGAACAAGCTGAGTTGAATATGATAGTGGGCGTAACTCATTTTCGATATTTGTTTAGTTATTATGCCTTTTCGTCTTGCGAGAGATGTCTTGTCAAGCTCCAACAAAGGTGAACTACATTCGAATGAAATCGATTAGCCATGTTTTAGAGTTCTCTTTCGAGGCGTCGTTATCGAAGATGTCGTTCTAGCAGCGCTGATGTTGTTAATAGTTTCTTCCCGTCGATCTATCGCAGGTGGCTTATTTATATAAGTCCAAACTTGAAGTCAAAATTTCATGAGGTAAACATACACGTTGACGAGCTAAGAATAAGAACCAGAACCTTCGACACGGATGCAATATGCTTGAATAGTTTGGAGTTTTCTTTGTCATTGACATGTGGTGACTTAAAAATGAGGTTCACTAACGAACTAAGAAAAATAATGATTGAACTTAATGTCGATGTGATTCTTATAACAAGATTCTCACAATAAAAGTTAATTCCAGCGAACTCCACAATTTGTTGAAGGTGGATGAATAGGAGTCTCGCATGCATTGAAGTGTCTAGATTTCATTACCACCAGGGAATAACTAACTCATGTTAAACTCGAGAAATGCTCCATATACACAGATAAATAGCCATGTTGTGTGGTACATTCGTGATTGGAACACCTCTTTGGCAACTGATAGATAAAATTTTGAACTCCTGCGATGCAGCGGTCAATTGTTCTGTAATCCTTTTAACTTATAGGATACACAAGGTCGTTGTAAAACTAAATAACATTTAATGCTTACAACTGACTAATTTACCTCTTTTTTGACAAGCAAATATGATACATTGTATTTTACCTGAAGAGTGGAAAATAATTACAAACTAGAATGGGAAAATTTGCAAATGCAAACATAAAAGCACAAAACGAAAAAAGATCTTATTAGCATCTACTTTTTACACATAGATAAGATAGAAAACAGAAAATATGTATTTTTCTGAAGTTACAGAAAGGGCCCATAAGCAAAATTTCTTCAAATATATATAAACGTGTAAAAACGTGTATACCAAATACACAGTGATTGCGCCAGACCTCCTGCGACCTCCCCCCTTAAAACCAACTTTAAATTTTGTGTGGTCAAAAACCGATAGAAATCATACGAACCTGCACTTACACCTTTCCAATTTTCATTTTACGCTCCCCAAACTCAAATTCATGGCGTAATCCCTGAAATATAATATATGATTATTTTATGGGGGGATACCATACATATAAAAACACGTTCTTTTATGAATATGATCTTGAAATATCGAGTTAAACATGTACAAGCTTAAGAAATGATGGAACAGCTCATTTCACGGACCATGTGCTCTCCATTTGTTCATGCAATTTCATATTTTATCCATCCTTGGCTTTAGACTGAATACGCTAAATTAACTAAGGTTAGGTTAGGTTAGGTTTTGTTTTGTTTGATTGCTTCAAATACGAAAAAGGTAAGGAGTACAAGGATCATGAAGTGATTACAATGGAGCAGCTCCGAAATGGTTTTATTTAGTTCCACGAGGTGCAGCTTATAATGGGGTATCAAAAGTTTGGTCGAAAGGAAATTATAGGTGAGTGATGTTTGGTGGGATGTCCATATCTGCAAGTCTATTTGAAAATAATAATTGATCTCTTCGTAAACTTGGGAGTCGCCATAGATCAGGCGGTAGAACGTTAGACTATAAATAGGGCGGCCCAGGGGATAGCTTTACCTTTACATTCGTAAACTTGGTTCAACATTTTTATTCTAACAACTATAAAATATTCCTGAAACTGAAATAGAAATACTGTATTGTTATTTTCTATTATTGTTTTATTTACCAGGTATTAATATGTAAAGAATATTTCAAAACTGATGTTTTTAGTTACTCTGAATATAAATAATACCGCATATTTAAGTACGAAAGATCATTACTTACCCACTGATACCGTTTAAACTATGATATAAAGTTTTTATACATTCATGTAATTGCCTGGTAACTTGTGTTAGCTGTTATATTGTTAGAATAATTTATTTTCCTTCGTGATTATTGCTTTGTTCATACAAGGCAATTTTCCCTTATTAATGAAATAAAAAATATTTCACGTAAGTTAACTGTACTCATTCTAACATGAAGAGGATAGTATGTTGCTATGGAGAGGGGAAGGAAGCTTAAAATGGGTATTTTACGTTGCGGAATAATACTTTTAAACCGATGTGAATATACATCAATATCAGCGCATCTCAATAGTGGGTTCTCGGACCACACCCGGCCCGCATAAATATATCAATCAAAATTAGAAAAGAGAAAAGAAATGTGATATTTTTCTTTCAAATTTCCGAGTTTACTGAAGAAGATAATCATAGTTCATGTAGTGGACACGAGGTATAATGTGTGTTTTAGATCAAAAGCCCGTTAGGTGGAGATGCCATCGGTCAGCAAAGTCTCAATGATATTATGTACTGCTATTAAATAGTTCAGTATCTCTCCTCCCTGTTTTCTGAAGAAAAGGAGATTGTTTATAATGTTTATTAACACTTGTCCGTTCCTTCGAACTTCTTATAGCAGTGAGATTAATATTAGTGGTCTTCTGAGAAATTTAATTGAGGATCTATATGCAATTTATATATGTAAATGCCGATTTATTTGTTCTAACTACAGACCCATAACTTTAGCAAACTCTATAGCAAAACTCAGCGAGACTGTAATACAAAAAGACTCAACCCATTCTTAGAAGACTCCAAAATTATCACAAGATTTCAAGCAGGATTCAGGACCATAGTCTCAACCATTGATCGGTTGATGCGAATTGTTACCGATACTCAAATAGCACTAAACAAAAGCTTCAAAGTTGCAGCTATCTTTATAGATCTCACATCGGCCTTTTATACCGTGTGGCACAACGGACTTATTTGTAAATTATTATACATGAATCTATCTATTACCCTGATAACATGGATTATAAAGTTCTTAAAAAATAGAACCAGCAAGGTCTAATTTGGTAATTAATATTCAGAGGACATTGTCATCAAAAGAGGAGTCCCACATGGTTTGGCACTGAGTCCCATATTACATTCTGCATATGTGAATGACACACCTGCTTCTGAAAATAATCGTACGCAACTTGGCCTTTTTGCTGACGACACGGCTTACTGGACCTCTGCCAGATACGCTAAAACTGCTATAAATCACTTACAAAAAAACACAGCTGCTTCATTCACTTCCTGGTGTAAGACATGGAGACTGGAACTCAACGAAAACAAGACACGATTCGTCATATTTTATCCTAATGGAAAAGGTCTAAAAAAAGACAAAAATGCAATAAATAAACAAATTTGTATAAACAACATAAAAATAAAACCCACCAGTTCAGCAAAATACTTAGGTGTAACTTTAAACCAGAGACTCTCTTTCAAAACACATGTAAAAGATAGACGAATAAAGGGCATGCAACGTTTTGCTGCCCTGAAGACCTTATTCCTTGCGGACATACCTCTCACTATAAAAACAAGAATATATACCTCAATCTTTTAAGACCGGCAATTACCTACGGACATGAATTATATAACAGTAACACCAATATTGACCTAATAACTAAATTTGAAAGATACTGGCTGTGGGTATCCAGAAGAATGTGGGTGTCTGATAAGGAATCACTATGCAACAACATCAGCATCACTCCTATGGTTGAACAGCTAACAAAATTCAGAACTAACTATTGAAAAAGATATATTAACAACAATCAAGACAAACAAAAAACGCAATCTTGAATCTGCCTAGTCAGATGAACTACGAAATCGTACGTCCAAAATAACATATCAAGAACTACTACAAAGCATATAAAGAAACACAGCGGAACACAATTATTACATCTCGAAATGTAAACCTTACCCACGGATACTACCAAGACTCAATATTACAAAAATATGCGAATGAAAATTGGCCACTAAGACTAACTGCAGCAAAAAGATACTACCAAAGAAGTCTAATACAGAATATCCCGTGCATCCTAATTTCCTCTACAACCATTTACCACCTTACAAAACCACAAGCGACATCCAGACTTGCCCTCATTTTACTAAATTCAATACATTTAATTTACTCTCAACAGACACAGTACTAAGTAACAAGTATTTCATAAATATTTTGCCTGGGTGGATTCCTGGTTGTTTGGGGAGTCCCGGCTTGATCTGCCCTGCACAGAGATCTATTCATTTTCAAATTATAATTACATTCCCTTCACAAATAAAGATAATTATTTTCATCAAAGGACGAAGATGGCCAGAAGTCCCTTCTGATGGCCCTTCGCGCACAGGTATTTACATTCTATTCCAAAGTTTGTCACAGTAGCGTAGGAACTCGTTGAAGGAGGACGTTTGTTAATTGGCACCCTGTGATTTTGAGAGCAGGTTGGACAAAGCTAATGAATCTCCAGCTCCAAAGAGTGGATATGTGTAGGATTACTCACACCTCATAAATAAAATAGTCACACATAAAGTAATGCTCTTTAAGAAGGACAATAGTATTAAATAAGATCAATTAAATTTTGAAATGTCCTATTAATAAGCAAGGAAGGTCGTTTTAATTGCCACCGCGCTTCAGTAATCCCGGGACCCAACAGATAGGTTTATATTGGTTCAGTTAGGGCTAAAAGACCATAAACTAAATTATTTATTTAGGGACCTTGATAGAATATTTAAAAACGTTTGACAGTAAGAGTACACAAATAAGCTATCTACTTTTAGTTGTATATATATCACACAATCTCTACCTTACCTAAATATTTTCCTAACTCATAAACCATGGTGGGTTCAAAGAAAAAAACTGGAAACAACCTTGGAAAAAAGAGACTTAGCAAAACAGAGGAACTTAGAAAAATTTATATTAGGAGAATACAATTACAAAAACTAGAAAACAAAATTTCTAGCGACGAAGAAATATATCATAAACAGGTAGTTGAAATCACACCAGATGAATACTCTAACACAGAAATAGGTAGTACAATGAGAGAAGCTACAGAAAACAAAATCACTGACTCTCTCAACTCTGTTGATGATAGTAAAACAGACAGGGCACAGGACAGGAAAGCGAATAATCAAGAGAAAAGCCATAATAATCCAACACGTTCGACACCAAAAAATACCAATAAATGTCTCGAAAATAACATTGAGGCTATAGCTTCCCGAGAGGAAATTAATTAAATTGATAATACTGTAAATAACACAAAACAATGAAAACAACTAATATGAAAATAGTATCAAAGATACAGGGGGGAAATTGAGAAAGAGAGCAATTCAGAAACCAGAAACAACGAAACTAATATGAAACATGTTATCATTCTAAGCAACATCTTGAAGATCTCTTAAATCCATTAACACTAGAAATGAAAATTCGCTCAAGACTGCCGAATTTAAGCTTATTTATCTTTCCGATGAAACAACATACTGAATTTAGAATGACTATTAGAGAAGAAAACGATAAAGACCGTTTCTTAAGGGTCTTCAAAGACACTGACTTTGGTCCATCAGCAAGAATGAATACCTTTGAAGAAACGAACCTCAAAAGCAATCCTCCACAACAACAGTCATCTGTTTAATTAGAGGAATACCTACAAATATAAATATAGGAGATTTAAAACAACACATCAAGCAAAAGGGTTTCCCCATTACTAATGCGACAAGGATTAAAAATGCAAACGGGCCACTTCCACTTATTAGATTATTTACAAGAAATCCAAATTTAGTTAGCCATCTAATCACCAACAGCATTAGCATAGGATTCACCCTCTGTAAAGCTGAGGAGACTAAAACTAAGGGAAGACCTGTTCCATGTAACACATGTGTTAAATACCACGAGGGAGCAAAACGTACAAATAATACTTCTTGCTATAAATGCGGCCAATCTCATCAAAGCTATACTTGCAAGATGGTATCAAACAAACTTCTCTGTGGACCCTGCAAAACACTGGATCACCGTACAGCGGCGTCTACCTGTCCACTAAGACCGAATCAAAATAGACAAGTTATTCCCGGAAAGATATACAGAGCTTCGAACCAAAATAAGGAAGAAACATTTACAGATACACTGTTACACAAAGAAATTAACTCTATGCAGGATAAAGACACTTCAAACTCAAACAAGGCAAACAATGAAAATTTGGATAAAATAGCAGAAGAAACATGCCTGTATTAGCGGAAAATATCATCAAATGGGTGACAACTTTACTATCACCATCCCTCTCTAGTGAATCACAAAATAAACTATTTGCAGTAATCAACCAAGTTTCGGAAGATATACTATATTGGCTCTTAAACCCCATTACATGGAATGACTTTCATCTTTACATAGGCGTATAAGAAATTCATTGCCAAGAAAGCAACAGAGTAGCAGCACAAAATACGATAGAGGTCAGCCATGGCGAGACAATACAGCAATGTGAAAAATAACAAAGTCAGTTCCCAAGGAAAGCATATATCATGCACTGAAAGACTCCCAGAGAAATTATACAGATCATCCGATATAAATGCCAACTCTACCGCTCTTTTCGCAGAAGACCCTCAGAATTTGTAAAACAGGAAATAAACCAGAATCACAAAGAAATAAAAAAGAAAATAAGAAATTTTAGGGAACCTCAAAACACAGAGCATTTCTATACTCTTGCAGAGAACTATAAAAAAACGAACTCATTCTGGAAAGCTATATTCATAAAAAGAAAGAAAACATGGAAACATCACTACCTAACACCGTATTCCCATAACTACTTCACATTTTGATTTTGTTAAAATATTTTATACCAAATTTAAGGGAAAAAACAACAAAAAAACATGCAAACAATAAATTAACAAATACAAAAAGAAGTTTCTCAATCAGCATCAACGATTCGGCATCTTATAAATCATTTCACAGACATTACACATCTGGACAGAGAGGATAGGCACGAAGGGGGCATTGACATTTTACTGGAAAACATCACGGAACCAGAAATTATCGCCATTATAAAAAAAGAAGAAAATACAGCACCAGGTCCTGACAGAATCCCATACATAGCTCTGAAAAAAAGTCCTCCGATTCTATTCAAAATTCTTACCACTCTTTTCAATGCATCATTCAAACTTGGCCACATTCGTCCCCGCATATACCATTTTCATTCCTAAACATAACAAAAACCGACTAGACTCATACAACTACCGGCCTCTTACTCTTACCAACACAATAACAAAAATATGTGAAACAGTCCTCACAAAAAGATTGAGCAAATTTATGGAAGAAGCAAATATAATTTCACACTGTCAAGCAGGTTTTAGTTAAAAAATCTCTACATTAGACCAGCTCATGCGTATGACCACAGAGATTCAAAGGGCATAGAACAAGGGGAGGAGGGCTGCTGCCGTATTTATGGACTTGACTGCAGCGTTTGACACAGTTTGGTATGACGCCCTCCTGCACAAATTATTTGCGTTAAACTTCCCAATTTCAACGGTAAGATGGATAAACAACTTCTTAAGAAATAGGACCACTCAGATAAACATACAAAGAAGAGTCCTACAGGGTGAGGCCCTGAATCCTATACTTTACACAATATATGTCAACGACACTCCAG